>LOJH01019027.1:0-13537 GCA_001685095.1 Ellobius talpinus | reverse complement strand
ATCTATCTATCTATCTATCTATCTATCTATCTATCTATCTATCTATCTGTCTTACCTATCCACCTATCTATCTGATGGAATTATTCCAAGCAGGGTGATAGCATCCCCCTTGAGGGTAAATAATAATACTCCAACGATAGGCAAAGGATTCCTCCCTTTTAGTTGCTGGTTGGGGGTGGTCTAAGAGACTCTTAAAAAAGTATTGGCTATTTTGTTGCCTTTGGTTGTTTCCCAGAACTTAAAGATAGACTCTGTGTCTGAAGACACCACACACTTCAGACATAGGACTTGAAGGGACCACCTAGAACTGATCTGGAAGCCTCCTCCCTGACGACTAGCTCTCATAGACTAGAAGGTGCTTTCAAACTGTCAAGGGAGGCAACAAGTCAATAGTCTCACACAGATGTAATGCTTATACACCATAACAATGACCAACATGGCAAGATAGCCTCAAGCGTGCAATAGTGGTACTAGTGCCATGGGGATAACCAACAGACATTTAATTGGACTTCAGGTCGTCTCATGCTTGTCGTGTCCTGTGAACCTAGCTGACTAACTACTCATGACTGACAAGGTCATGGACCCAGGAGGAGGATCTATGACTACCATTTTCCTAAGCATGTATAATATATATGTGTAATCTGCATATACATCTTTCACATTTACTCACAGACAAGTATAGCTCTCACCCTTCATCAAATAAGTCTTCTCTTCTTCCTCCTCCTTTTTCTTCTTCTTCTATGAAGACTATTACAGAAATATACAACTGGTCAGAATTTAGAGATTGACTGTGAGGTACCCAACCCCAACTGTCAACCATTTTTACTTTCTTAGACATGAATTATTTACTTATGCATTTTTTTCTGATTTGTCCATCATTATGAACTAGAGGAGTCCATCAAGGCAGAGATTTCTCTTTATGGAATCGAGTATTAATTCTCATTTGTCACATTGAAACACACTTACTATCTAAGAAGACCTTGTCTGTCCTCTGGCTAAGGAAAGTAACTAATTCACCATGACACTCCTTGGTTTGTTAAGACTAGATTTTCTTACTTTGTTTTTTCTTTTTTCTTTTTTATTTCTTTTTTCTTTTCTTTCTTTTTTTTCTCAAGACAGGATTTTCTCTGTGTAAATTTGGTGCCTGCCCTAGAACTAGCTCTTGTAAACCAGGTTGGCCTCAACCTCATGGAGATCCACCTGCCTCCACCTCCCAAGTGCTCGAATTAAAGGCATGCACCACTACTGCCCGACTTAAGATTAGGCTTTCATGGGGACCAAAATACTACATTTTTTACCTTGCAATGAGATGCAGCCTGATATTATCTTTTAAGTTGGCTGCCTGGGACAGCATGCAGCTCCTGGACTTGACAGGCACTAAGCCACTGTTGGATAAATAAGTGAGAGCAAGAGAGAGTCTCTGTGCATGTGTGTCCTCCTCTCAAACATTTGGATTTGTGTTTGCTTGTTCTAAAGTTATGAATTCTGAAAATTACTAATATAGCCTTTATTTTTTTGCTTTAGAATTTAAGAAAGGTGTCTGTCAAGTGATCTGTCAGATAAACACTTTGTGTTGGGTGGTTTTTAAGACATAATTTCATTTTTGATTATATACTTTTGCTAGAGTTAATTTAGAAATCGTCAATGAAAATTACTTTAATGTAGCAAGAAAACCATCCCTCCTTGATTACTGTCGCCTATGTTTTAAGATCAGACATGAGCTTCCTATGCTCTGGCTGAGCTGGGTGGACCAGTGCTTTCCCTTTTGTTTTTAAAACTTCAGGTACTTTGTTACCTTTTAGCTGGATACCTGCCATTTAAGCAGGCCCAGAAACCTCTTTTTTTGTGATCCATAGAATCTCTGCTCCCTGTGGGAAACTCCCCTGTGGGTCTTAGGGCCTATGAAATGCGTGTCTTTTCTTAGGCTATAAGGTTCATCAGGAGGTCCTGATCAGAAAGTGTCTTTATGATGAGATTGGACTAAACATGCCCATTCCCTTGTAGGGTTGCTGGCTCAGGAGGTAGTAAATTAGAATGGATCCTGTCAACTTTGCCGTTCCGTAAGGGGCGACTCCTAAGGTAGCACAGTGAGAGCCAGGTTTCTGAGGTATCCTTGAGAAACGTGGGTACAGTGGAGTGCGAAGTCTCTCTTGGATTTTTTTTCATTTCATGATTTTGATACATCTTTCTGTGTAATGGAACGAATCAGGTCTCATACCAAAACTGCCACATAAGCCAAGCATTTCAAGGAATGCATCGCTGAAGGACATAGTCTAGTTTCTAGCTGCATCAGTTCTGTTGCAGACAAAGAGAGAAAGAGAGAGAAGCATCAGTGGAGCATGAACTTTTGTAGGTCCTGAGAGCCTCTTTGGTTTTATTTCCATGGATACTTTACAGCAACTGTAGTTGGGCATGGGTGGACCATCATTATTATAGTTTGGTGACATACAGTGAGACTGATACAGTTTATAATTTAGCCCAAATGACAATGATCAGTAAACCCCTAGTACCAAGGCAGGCCCTGAAGTTTCTGCTCTCCAGGATCTTTGATTTACCTTCTGTTACATTCTGCCAGTGGTTAGAATGTGTACTTTCTCCCTATAATTTTTTGGGGGTACTTTTAAGACAAGGTTTCTCTGTGCAGCTTGGTTGTTCCAGAACTTGCTTTGTAGACCAGGCTGGCCTTGAACTCACATAGATCTTCCTGCCTCTGCCTCCTGAGTGCTAGGATTAAAGGCGTGAGCCACCACTGCCCAGCTATCAATTTCATGAGAATAGAAAAACTCCCCAGTTTTATAACTAAAAAGCTAGTTCTTTGAGAATTTCATACGACATGTTTTGGTCCTATTCACTCCCATCTCCCAAATCCTGTATCACACACACACTTCCCTCCCTGCCACCCCCAAAAGATTAAATGAGGAACTTCTTTTACGAGCTGTTCAAGGAATATGATGGCAATAGTCCTCACTCACAAGGTGCTTGACCTGTATTGGCAGAGAGAGGCTGACTTTCCACCCTGTGAGACATGTATAAAGATGTCTGCATCAACAAATGTGTACACAGAAGGCTTCAATGAAGGGGTGTGTAAAACATCAGAACAAGTCAGCTACTCTTTTTATTACAAAGAAGTGAGATTTGCCATCAGGTTTTGAGCTGGGTTCTTGGCTAGGGACTGATGGAGCTCAGTGGTGACTTATGCTCACATGTTTCTGCGTTGGTGGAGGTTACTGTCTCAGGGGCTGGGCCTTGTCTTAAACCAGCTTCATGGAGAGGCAGGCAGGATAGGAAGTTTTCCTGGGATAGCTATTTCTAGGGTTCTTTGCCCTTCCTACAAAGGAGTCTCTTGTTTTTAGGGATCCCCACTTCCAAAATGGACACTGCTTGTGGTGACCCTTATTTAAAAAAATGTATCTATGTAAAAGCAATCAGATCAAGTAACATTCATGAGAAAATATAGCCATCCACTTAACAAAGTAAGATGACCATGAAGCAATGGCACCACGAATTCCCAGAATTCACCCATATTTTCACTCCCCTGGTCATTGGAGAGGCTTGAATAAATGAAGGTGTGTTGACATCATGTTTATCAATTTTACAGTGTTATGTATGTCTCATAGACAGTGGCATATGACACAGGGGTCTTGTAAAGAACATGCTAGCAGGAAGGAGACTTTGTGTTTCTGGAAGACTCTCAGGTTATACAGGAAAGGAAGCTTCTTCCCCTTTGACTTAAGTTGGCAGTCAGAGGCAGGCAGCCTGTGTGCTCACAGAGGCATCAGAAATGGAATGTGGGAGACTGAGCAGACATATAAGGTCAGGGAATCTGCAATCTGGGGTCATGATGGGAAAGCCATGAGGAGAAGTCATGCTGAGGTGGTCAGATTTCTAGCCATTGGTCTAAGGAGTCTAATTTATTCCTGTCAGCATCTGTCACTTCTGTTCCAACAGAGAGGGAGGCTGGGCAGGACACCCTGACTGGTTTGGGTAGTGTTTGTGGAGGTGAAGTCAAACATCAGTTTCCAATGACCTTGTACTTTCCGATTTCTATTTTTGTCCAACCAGATTTGAGGAAATATCATTTTGGAATCCACACAGGATGAACAAGAAACCCATGTGAATAGTTTGGGGTTTCTGATTATTCCATTGTACGCGGGCAGGCCAACTAGTCTTCAAACCTCAGGTTCTAATCTGTGAACTTTGTGGCAGATGCTGTAACCCCAGTGCTGAGAGCATGCTTGTCTATGGAGTCCACACTAGTCAGTCAGCTAGATATTGGTCAGCTGCGCTTTCCTTGTGAAGTTAGAACACAAGTGTGACCATGGCTATGTGGGTTATAGACTCTACAGTTCCAGAAGGAGCCGTTCCTCCTCGAGAGCATTCTGTGGAGCTCTACAGTTGTATGAACTGGAACTACACTGCAGCTCAGTCTAAGAAAAGAGCTCAGGAAGGCAGGAAGATGATCTATTTAAGAAAAACTAGAACTAATTTAGGATCCTGTTGGACAATATTTCTCCAAGAAATTACATCCAATGCTGGTATATTAATTTTATTTCTATTGCTGGGATAAAATGCCAGAACCGAAAGCATTTTCGGGTTATAGTTCATCATTGTGGGTAAGTCAAGGCAGGGATTTCAAACAGTTATTCTTAGCACATTCACAAGGGCAGAGAGAAATGAATTCATGCATCTGCACTTGCTCACTTGCTTATACTCAGTGCACTCTACTCTTATGCAGTTCAGAATACCCTGCCTGGGGAAGGGAGCTGCCCATATTGAGTCTTCCCACATCAACTAACTTTGAACAATTTCTCATAGATGTGCCCATAGGCCAACTCAGTGCAGATAATCTATCATTGATGGCTCTCTTCCCAGGAGCCTCTAGGTTGTATTGAGTAAACAACACTAAGCATCCAATGTTGGACGGACTAGAACTAGTATCTGCCTTTTACTGGACACAACAGGATCCCTAGCATTCTTTCATTCTTGTGTCCTGGGAGTCTGGATGTTAATGCTTTCTTGTCTTCTCTTGGTAAAGCCCATCAGCACACACTGCACATTTCTCCTGAATTAGTAACTTTTTTTGAAAGAACTTTCCACCTTCCAGTCTTGCTACTACATGCAGAATTATTTGGCCCATCCTCTGACTTCTCACACGTTTTCTTCCTCAATGGCTCTTATCAGGCCCCATAGGAGTCTGGCTTGCTTTTCTTTTCTCCACCTAAGATCACAGGCTCTTCAAGGCAGCCCTACGCTTCACACCTCTTCCTGTCTCCAGTGGTTTGCTCACTGCCTTTTCCTTCTGTGAATTCACTGAGGCCCAGTCATGAAGGAGCTAGCAAGAATCAAGTTACTTATTTTTAACAGGATGAATTATTTTCTTCCGGTAGTTAGGACTCATGGAATTGAATTTAAACAGGATCTCCAACTTCTTTGAGTGTTCTGATATGATGATATTGTGTTATCGGTGAGCCAGAGGAGGAAAATCTATTTCACAGGGCTTGAGACATTGTGCGGAAAGTTGTGCTATTGTCAGTAAACTGATTCCAGGCGTGTCACAATACCCACGGTGGATTAACAACCCACTATAACCTGAAGCCTGCGTTCATTCCAGGGAAGAAAAGAAACATGACTTTCATATCAGGATTTTGGAAAATTTACAAAGAACGTTGGAGAAAATGTAAGAGAAGATTTACAGTTACTTATTTGTATGTGCACATGTGTGTGAATGGCCGAAGACAGGCTTAGGTGCTGTTTCTTGGGATGCCACCCCTCTTCATCTGTTTTGAGCCAGGGTCTCTCACTAGACCAGAGTTCAGAGTTCAGGCTAGGCTTTTTAGCTAATGAGTTCCAGAGATCTGCCCGTTTCTGCATCCTTAGATTACACTAGTGGATTACATGCTACTATATCCAGCATCAATTTTAAGGTTCAAATTCAAGTCCTCATACTTGCCAGTCAAGCACTTTCCAACAAACCCCACTCTCCAGTTCTGACCAGTAGCTACTCCTATTTGCCTTGCAGCTGACAGTTGATGTTGCCTCATAGTTTCCAGGGTCCCGGGATAATACAGGGAGTGACATAATCTCCTCTTCTCTCACCCTCACCTCCTTTCCTTATGATTGGCAGATGTCTGCAATCTAAGCTGCTAAGGTTTTTATAGTAAATAAAGGTCTTCTTCGTGTTCAGACACTTCCTGGGGCAAGCAGAGCTATAGGAAGCCAAGTGTGACTCATCTTGCATTTTTAAATGATTTAATAAACGAGAAAGTCACTTAACTTGGCTAGTACTGGAAGTTCAGGATGTAGATGACCCCGTAGCATTAAAGACCCCAGGGAGGTGGCTCCTGTCCAAGTGGTAACTCCCTCCTTCTGATCGGTGTGCACAGAAAGAATTCTGGTGGCATCCTATGTTCAGAGGAACGCTAATGTTGTCTGGGTCAGTGTACTTGGGGACTCAGCATAAACTACCCAAGGGAAAGTCTCAGAGACCACAGAGGGGAGATGCTGGCATTTGCCGTTTTCTCCCATAGAAGCACAGCAAATGTATTCGTTTATTCTTTCTGAGTGCTCCTTTCTAAATTCCACTCATCCTTTTTCTTTGGACTTTTTGGTTAAAAATCCCGTCAGCAGAGCAATTTGATGCCTATGGAAAGGTGCTGTTTATGAAGCATTTTCTTTTTCTGATTATTTTTTGATGGTTGGAATAGAAAGGCTGTTACATGCTTGAAAACCCCCCTATTGTTTTTCCCACTATGAATGTGCAGTAGAAGCTGACAGAATGAGTTAGCTTTTCTTTCCTGTGTAACTTTATCTCCTCCGTTCTGGGTCTCTGTCCCTGGCTTCAAATTGTGCAGGCACAGAAAGGCAGCTGCAGTTGGATGACTTAGACTTAGGCTAGGATGGAGCCCAGATTGGGCGTTGTTTGTTTTCTTTACCCCAAAGTACCTGCTTTGATTGTGGTAACCATGGCTGTAGTGGTTGCAAAGGGACAGAGTAAGGGGCTCTTCAGAACAGCTATGGGAGGAAAAGCAGATACACCCTCCAAATCTGCTTTGTTAGTACTAGTCTTCCAGCCACCCTCCACCTCCAGCTAATCTAAGTATATGAACACCATTCACGGTGTTCATCATTTAGCATGATGCTCCTACATGCCTGGCACATATTACATATGGGCAAAGGGTACGTAATTGCAGCTCTGAACACAATCAAACCCAGTAGGGAAGGCGGATGCTTATGGCTACATACTCAAGAAGTATAAAGAGTTCTGAAGTAGCCAAGAGGAGGATCTCATCAGTGTGCATTCTGTAAGTACTCAGTCCATATCCTAGTCACTGACTCCAGGGCTCTCTGGAGGATGAGGCAGATCTGATTTCTCTTGTAGCTTACCCCTCTTTTCTTCTCCAGAGCCTTAGCCCTACTCAGCTTAGTGAAAAGATGTTCAGTTTCTAGTGTAATGAGATTGTTCTTGAGAATGGTAGGATAGAAAGCATCCAGAAGGTGTTCAGCCTAGTTTTAGTGTGCACTTCATTTGCACACGCACACACGCACACACACGCGCGTGCACACACACGCGCACACACGCGCGCACACGCGAGCACACGCGCGCACACACACACACACACACACGTTTCAGTGGTGGTTATCTGCATCATGGCTCTAGGGAGAGGTAGCTGAGTTGAGTGATCCATGTTCTAGCTGAGTGGATTTTGTTCATCACTCTTATCGTAGTTTCTTCATCTGTGAAATGAGAAACCATGCTTGAAGAGCTCCTAGCACTCTTCCTGCTTAAGTAGTCTCTCAACCAACACAGAATATAAATCAAATCCAATCAAAACAAAAACCTTATCTTCCCAGAGAAGGGGTGCATGGTTCTTGACAGCGTCAAGAAGAAAAGACCAGCTCCATATAAGGCACAGGGTGTTGGTTCACCCTGTGAGGGCAAGTCAGATGAGCTGTAAAGTCAACGCGGTTCACAGTGTGGTTTGTGGATGACTGAAAAGTTCATCCATTAAATGTTTAAGGTTAAAGCTACATTTCCATTAAGGGATTCTATTTCTTCATCACAACAGATTATTTCCCCAAAAATTCTGGTTTCTGGAGTTCTTGGAATGTTAAAAATTCTAAGAAGGAGCATGAATGTGTATTATATTGATTTTTAGAGTTGAATGAAAACTTTAATCAGAGATGCTGGGGGTAATTCCTGAAAGACCTTGCTTTAGCGGATTGATGAGGTCAGTGGCGGAAATGCTACTTTAGATCCCTATTCCTTCTTGGTATTGAACACATAAAATACTTCACAGCAAAGGGTACTTTACCTGGACACAGGCCCGCCTCACCCTCTCGCTCATTCCCTGTGACCGGAAGTCTAATGTGAAGAGTGCTCTGTTCAGGTGGGTGGTGATGGAGGTTCCGAACGCAGGGTACAGGGTTGCTCACCAGTGTTTATCTGCTAAATACCTCAACGAAATTTTCACTTTGCCTAGAATTTTCACTTTGACTCTCTCCTGATATTTGCAAAGTTCTAAAAAAGGAGCTAGGAGCACATGAGGGCTTCTTTTTTCTTTATCATCTAGTTGTGTAGATAAGGAGGGAAAAGGGCTTGAAGTCTTTATACAAACTAGTTGATTTGAAAAAAGACAGTTAATAAGAATCTTGCGGAGGTTGAACTGAATACAAGGAGGAGGGTGTACTGTAATGGAAAAGAAAATGGATTCATGAAAGAGAGAAGATTGCATCCCAGGAGACAGGCCGTTGGTAGAGAAGGCAAAGAAGAGCTTAGGAAAAAAAATCTGAGCTCAGGATAAAACGTTAATCACAAAGGAATGGCAAGCCCAGAGCAGAAAACCTGTCCTAAGGTAGTGTTGATTTGCAGATGGAAAAAGGGGTGGTAAAAATGTGAACTACTAGAGTCTCTTCCTTCCACCCTGGCAGGACACACTGAGGACCCCAGTGGCCCATTGCTCTCCCTCACACCTTAAAACACTTCATAAATTTTTTCCTAAAAATTTGAGCACTCAAAATTTCTTTGCAAACAGGTGAAAAAAGCCCAGAGCAAGGATGCATACACTAAGTGGCATCTGGCGAAGAGCCTAGCAGCTGCATAGTGTGAGAGATAACTATTGAACATCCCCCAGCAGGAAATGGACCCCTTTGCAGAGTGTCCATGCTTTCTTGACAGCCTGCAGGCGCTGCCTATCCTTTGTTGGAAGATGGAGGAAATGTGGGGCTTCCAGCATGTCTTTGAGGAGCTGTAACAGTTAAATCCATTTTAACTTCGGTGAGATTATTCCTTTGGGAAGGAAAGTTGTGGTTTTTAGATCAGTTAGCCATTAGCTGAGTGTTGTCCATCTGCTATCTTTGAAACTACAGATCTCTTTGGGGAAATGAAAAAAAAATAAAATGGGGACTGGAATGGGTTTTGTGTGCTATGAACCATAAAAGATACCATTTGAATTAATGAATAATAAATAGAAGGGCTTTCGGTTGAACTCAATTTTGTCTGCTCCTAACTTCCCTATGAAACAAATAATCATTAACTTTTCTGCTGGTCACCTCTCAGGATGCATTGAGAAATGTGACAGGAACATTAGATGTTGTCAGAAGTCATCTTTGTTGTCAAAGGCACTTTAGAATTCATGACTTTCAGAGTTCTTACCTTTATGAAAGTCTTTTAAATGTAGAAAGAGGCCAAAATCCTTTCGGGAAGCTTTGCACAGACTCAGACCAGTTAACACATGAGAGATAAGGTTTCCTGTCTCATTCCTCATGTTGCAACTCTACGCAGGGTCGTCAGAGATTGGTGGTTAGGAAGTAAGGGGATCGGAAATGCAGGACACAGAGCTGCAAGACAAAATCACTGGCATCGATGGAGCTGGTATATCAGTTCCAAGCAATAGATTCTCTTCATAAATGAGAGGACCTTTGCCCTTGAAATTTAACAACATATAAAAATTGAACTTGATTATGATTGTGTGTAAGTTTGTTCTTTTCCTTATTTGGAAGAGGCATCGTTTTAAAGACTATGGATATTGTTGATATTAGGTTCTCTGATACCCTTATTCCCGGGAGCACAACTGACTCTTTACCTGATTTTCTTATGTCTTATTGATCTTCCTAAACGGGCGGGGGCATGGTGGTGCACGCCTTTAATCCTAGCACTCAGGAGGCAGAAGCAGGCAGATCTTTGAGAATTCGAGGCCAGCCTGATCTACAAAGTGAGTGAGTTCTAGAACATTCAGAGCTGCTACACAGAGAAATCTTGTCTTGTAAAACCAAACAAGCAAATAAACAAATAAGTAAGTAAAATAAGCAAATAAAGAAAATGTCCTTGTGGTTGTTCACCTCTACCAAGTGTATCAGTTGGAGAAAGTGGTGAGATTGAAACCATTCTCAGGATAAATTTAGAGGAAATTCCAAGATCAGAATAGGAAGACTTGGGTTGTCACTTCTCAGGACAATGCCATCCCCCCAGGGCCGTGAGAAAGAAAATCCGGTAAGCCAGATGGCTTAGTGGATGTGGTACCTGCTACCAGTCCTGGTGACCTGAGATTGATTCCCAGGACCCACATAGTAGGAGAGGAGAATCACACCTAAAACCTGACTTCTGACTACCACACAATCACAGATACGCTGTCACACTCACGTACCCCCTCCAGTCAAAAGAGCAAAATGCAATTTAAAAATTAAGAAATAGCACCTATGGTTCATTTTCTCTGGAAACATGCTTGAAGAAGCACTTTGCACTAAGAGTTTACTGTGGAGTCAGTTCCTTCCTTTTACCACATGGGTCTTGGGGATTGATCTCGGGTCCTCAGGCTTGGAGGCAGGACCTTTACCCACCGAACCATCTTACCATCTCCTGGACTCAGTTAAAAAGCAAACTAAGCTGGTTGCTTTCTGGGCTGTGCATATCATTAGAGCTGGAGAATGAGGAGGAGACTGGCTTCTCATTTGCTAAGGGAAACTTTGGCAAGTCCAATGTGGTAAAAGATGCTATAGGAATGTGTAGAGAATCAGAGTGGCCATGGGACTTGCAGTCATTTAATCATGAGCAGTGTTTTGCGTTTGTCATTTCCATCTTTCTTATGCTGGATTAACTTGCCCAGCCTTGATGCAAGGGGAGGACCTCAACTTGATGTACCATGCTTTGTTCAAACCCACGGGAGGCCTGCCCCTTTCTGGATGGAGACAGGGGGATGGGACACATGGGAGGAGAGGAGGGAGAAGAAGTTGAGGTTGTTATACAAAATCAATGGAAAAATGCTATTTAAACAAAAAGGGTAATCATCAAATTGCATAATTTTCAAGTTTGACAGCAAGAATTGAAAACTAACAGTAGAAAGTGACCCATGATCTGGACCTGGATTGCCCTCAAGGGAGTTATTCTGGGTCAAGGTGAACATGTGACATTTTCATGACAGAAACCCCAACAAGCAGGCCCCAACCATGTTACAAACATGCCCAAAGGCTGCGTCTCCAACGCATTGGTAGGCAGCTTAAAGCTAGAAACTTTTAAAAGTGAGTCAATATTTGTCTTTACAACTCCCATCAATCTGTCTTGCATTCTTCCAATGTGATGGTTTACGTGGAAATGATAGCCCTTACAGAAATGCCAAAGAGATCCTTTACCCTTTCCTAGCCTTCTCTGCAGGACCAGGAGGAACTTGCCATCTTGTTTTCCTCCAGGCTTTCTCTATGTTTGGTCTATGCTGCTGGAAATGGGACGGTCTGCTTTATTCTGTGGATGGCAACTCTAAACTTCTGTCTCTTAAAGGGAGAGTTGCTGTAGAACACAAATATAAACAGCTCTCACTCAGAAATACAAAACAGAATAGATCTTCCCCTCTCCTGGCTCTTTATGTTTTTTTCTGGGCAATATATGCAATTTTAGGTCTCTAGTATTTTTCTACATTCTGTTGTTGATATGGCCATACAGACTTCAACTCTAGAACTCAACTCTAAATTTTTTTTGTTGCCCTGAGCCAATATCAAACCCCTCTTCCTTTTGTAGCAGGCAGGAGTGGAAAGTAACATTGAAGGAGCCAATAATGTCATCAATCAGCTTAGACTCATCAATAAATAACCAGAGCCAGACTTGACCATTAACCTTCCAGTAGCAGAGCAAAGGGGCCAGGGAGGAAAAGCTAACCCGAGTAAGACTGCTGTTGAGCAGACAGGGTTAGAAAGTCAGCGTCAGGGTGCCATGCAACAGCAGAAAGACAAACTTAGAATGACCTTGCCCGGCCCACCTTTGAGGTTGGTTGTCTGCCCTGTGACAACTGTGCAGGAATCCTAGTGATTTACACACTGCACTGCTTTGTAGTATGTAAACTTTTTCTTTCTGGTGGGGATAAATCTTTATTTTATGGCTGAGTGACTTGTCTTAGTTTTCCACATTCAGTCTTATTTTAATTTTTAAAAGTAAGATAAATTTCCTAGAATGAGCAGAAAAGTCAAATCCTAAATGTGGAACATAACTCCTTAACATTGAAGTAGAAATTAGGGGAGGCAACTTGTGCATTCTTTTAAGAAAAAGATTTATTTTATTTTTAATTATGTATATGCTCATGAAACCACTGCCAGGAAATAGAACATTTTTTTGTCATGTTAGAGATGTCCTTTGGCAGTCAATCTTGATGTCCCCTGTCCCTGGCCCCAGGTACTTACCCATGTTCTGTCAATTTAAATTTTATTTGTTTTTGCTGATTTTGGATAGAAATGGAATCACAAGGTATAGATTACTTAATGTCTGGCCTCTTCCATTTAGCATGATTTTAACAGTCATTATCTTCTCACTTACATAAACAGGACCTTCCATGGTATTCTAGTGCATGTATGCATGAAAGTTTGTCTATCCACTTGCTGCGGGAGCTACTTCCGCTCCTTCAGCCAATAGCCTTTAAGATACCAGCCCACTTGGGTGTCTCTTTTGTTTTAAAAAGCAGCGGTAGCTGTGTGCTTGCTTCCAGCCGCTTCCAGCTGTTAGACTTTGTTCCTGATGGCGCAGAGAGCTGTTCTCTGGGATGGTGATCCATAAGTTTTTCTCCCTTTAAATAAATAACACTTTTATTAATCATAATTCCAAACTGGTGTGGGATTGTTTTGTGACTTATGCCTTCATCTACCCTCTGTAGATAACATCCAGGATTATCTAGGGTTATTATTCGATACTGATACTGATGTCATAGAGTACATGGATAAGTCTTTATGTGGATCATGCTTTCATTTTTCTTGAGTACATACCTGGCCTTGGAGTTCCCAAGAGTCATGATAAAATCCATCTTAAATTTGTAAGAACATTTTAAGCTGTGTTAAAATATGATTGAAGTACTCAATTTTGTTACTAGAAGCATATGAGAGATTCAGCATGCACATAGAACCAATACTCATTTGGTATGATGTGGGATGCCCTTCTGTAACATGAAGGGCTGGCTTATTGGGGTTTCTGTCCCACCCGATACCCCACAGCCAGCAAGCCCCAAAGAATATCACACAGAGTCTACATTAGGTTATAAACTGATTGGCCCATTAGCTCAGGCTT
>LOJH01019025.1:0-18311 GCA_001685095.1 Ellobius talpinus | reverse complement strand
GAGCACTGACTGCTCTTCCAGAGGTCCTGAGTTCAATTCCCAGCAACCACATAGAGTTTCACAACCATCTATAATGGGATCTGATGCCCTCTTCTGGCCTAAAGATATACATTCAGGTAGAACACACATATACAATCAATAATAAATGAATAAATCTTTTTTTAAAAAAAGGAGAAGAGTAAAAGCCATGACACGAGAACCCCACTGTCTTCACAAACACCTCTGCCACTCTTTCTTCTAACCCCTCCTCCCATCACCCTCTTAATTCAAGGAACCTGGTTGTCTTTGCCCTCCAAAGGAGCTGCTGTGGAAGGAAATGAATGAGAGCAGAAGTGAATCCTTCTGAGGGTTTTCTGTCTACAGGGCCCTGACTTCAGAGACGGGGAGAAATGAGACACAGCCAAGAGGCTGGAATGAACCTTGGGTCTTCTCCCCACCACAGGCTCTGTCTGGGCTCATGTCGGGAAAGAAGCAGAAGGATGGATTCAGACCACCAGGAGAGGGGCTTGAAACAGGTTCCCAGTGATGGTTATGCTCCATTGTCTTGGAAGAAACAGAACAAATCTGCTCATGTCAAACGTGGTTCAGAAACAGCCTGAAAGCCACCCAAATGGCACAGACCATGAACCGAAGGGGAACGTGAGACTGTGTGAAACACCAGCAGAAGAGCAGGTGTCCACAAGGTCAGGAAATGCAGAGGACTGCATGGTCCCTCCATGATCCTCCTAAGGCACCTGTACCTACTTCCTCCCAAGCAACACCTATAAGCTTCCCTGGGGGACTGTGGAAGAACCACCTTGGCTAAGCTATCTTCTCATTACCTACTGATACAGAGATGTGATATCTGCATAACTTGGTGCATTCATTATTTTCTCATTGCTGTGAAAGATTTGTTTTGGCTCTTGTTTCATAACAGTGTCTCATTTAATAACAGTGGGGAAGACGTGGCAGGGTCCATGGTGGCAGGAGCCTGTGCTGGAGCCTTCTTACATCATGGTAGACCAGGAAGCAGAGGGGGGTGGCTAAAAATACAGGCTATATATAGCCTTCAATGGCTCATCCTTAGTGTCTTTTTTC
The DNA here is from genome assembly GCA_001685095.1 of Ellobius talpinus. Taxonomy (NCBI): domain Eukaryota; kingdom Metazoa; phylum Chordata; class Mammalia; order Rodentia; family Cricetidae; genus Ellobius; species Ellobius talpinus. The sequence continues at coordinate 17,234 of LOJH01019025.1, read as the reverse complement.
ACTGGCCAGGCCCCACCTCCTAAAGTTTCCACAGTCAAAAAAGCACCCTCAACAGGGCAACTAAATGTTGTGGGGAGCATTTCAGATGTAAACTGCAATATCTGGTTAATTTCATGATGAGATTTCTCAGGCTGTGCAGTTGAAGGGTCTTTTTAAACATGATGCTAGAGGAATTCTGGATAAAAGACACTAAGCACTGCACCTTTATGGAGGAAATGCTTGATTTCATAAGTACCTGAAAAATGTTGAATGCTTAACTCCTCTTGTTCAACAGATGAAGAATTAGCTTCTTCTAGGACCCAAGTGTGAATAGCTTCCCACTACAAACGAGGTGATGAAGCAGACAGCGTCCATCTTGTGATAGCTGGTTCAGAAGTTCAGGTCAGTGTGTGTTCCCCATTCTCAGTGATTGAAGCTGAACAAATGTTTCTGAGCATCTTTCATGGACCAGTTACCATGGAGATACAGTGACACCGAGTAACAAAAGACCTGATCTTGGACATTTCAGTGTTTGGTGGTCTGGGAAGAGTCTCTTAATGAGACCTGTAACATGAGGGGGCTGCTTGTTGGGGTTTATGTCCTGCCCAGTTCCTACAGCTGGTAAGCCCCCAAAGANTTATTCTTATCTATGTTAGCCACATGGCTCAGTACCTTTTTCAGTAGGGTAGGTAACATCTTGCTTCTTCCGTGGCCAGGGCAGGACTGGGAGGAATGGGCTTCCTCCTTCCTAGAATTCTCCTGTTCTCATGGCCCTGCCTCTACTTCCTGTCTGGTTGACCCACCTAAACTTCCTGCCTTGCCAATCACTGTTTATTTAAAACATGATTGACAGGATACAGACAATTATCTCACACCAGAGACCTCTCCTAAGTTCCTCTGGAAGATGAGCCTGTGATCTTAAATGGGTCTGACTGACTTGTGGGAAGGAGGGAGGTACCTCAGACTCACTCTGGGGAGCCTTGGAGCTTCACTCTCTGACCTTCCCCAGGACCAATCAGAGCCAAGTGGCTCATCTCTGGCAAGAACTTGCAATTTTTATCTAAAAAGAAAACAGAATGAATTACACCAATGAGAATGGTCAAGGTTTCTTATCCTTTAATCTCTTAAACACACCTGTCTTCTGATTCAGTGCCCATCTTGCTTTCCGGGTGAAGCTCCACTTGGAAATCGGCCAATGTCAAGAATGTTTCCCATGCCCCATTCGTCTTAAGTAAGCATGATTTTCTAGTCCTATTAAAATATTTTTCAGAGCTTTCTTATCTCTTGGGTAGAATGGAAGCTGATCTGATAAGCAAATGCAAGGTGACAATGGGTAATTATGATTCAATGATTAAAGCGACAGCATTCTCGCGTTGTGTCAAAATGTGAGGCATGAACTGGCCATTTATAATTGCCCAGAAGTGGAAATAGTGTGCCACAAAACTCGTGGAGTTTCCTATCAACAATATACCAGTATATTTGTATGACCTTTGTTTAACCCCACTCCCAGCCTGATGAGAACTTGTAATTCTTCTTCCTTTTAACTTTCTTGAGAAACCCAGCAGTCAGCTGGAAAGGACAGCTGCGCTGACATTTGTGAATGAGCACACGGCCCTCTTTCATTGATCATTTCTCCCCGAGCATCCTCTGAGAGATATACATATACAATTCTCAGGGCAAAAATCTTTTCTCTGACAATGAACAATCTGTAGCTATATCCTGGATAAGCCCGGCTAGACTCAAAAATTGGTTACATGTCAGATAAGAGCTTGGAGGGCAACTTGGAATTTCTCAGGGATGTAAAATATCTCTTAGATCTACACCAAACCAAAACAACCAGGAGAAAAACCAATCCATTAATCTGCTTGCTTGTCATCAGAAATGCAACCTTTGAAAGTTTACAATATTTTGATTTTTTTTCAAATAGTAAATCAAGAAAAGAAGTCCTTGAAAGTATAAGCTTACAGATTTGTGCGTGTTATTAACCTGGAGGTTAGCACCTATGGGGAAGTCTTCTCACACTGAGATGCTCTTGGCTTTTATTTCTATTGGCATCGAACAGCTAAATGCAGTCAAGTGCTAACTCTGAGGCTGACGAAGGGGAGGTGATGCTCTTAGGAGGTGTTAGTCCCCTGCCAGGAGCCATTCTTAAAGACTTCACAGAGGTTCGACATTTGGGTAGTTCTGAAATATTAAGCACCTTGAGAAATTGGTAGGATGAACTTTCCTGCCTCTGTATTATCTGGAATGAGGCCACTACAAAAGTGATGGAGCTGGGTCTGGTCTTTGGATAAATACGTAGAATAGAGGCTATTACTGAATTCCACGATGCAGAGATTTGGGTTAACACAAGCATGGGTCCTAGTCCCCAAACCACCTCTTTCTGGATGCTGGAACTAGGATACATCTTCCTTCTTGTCATTTTAAGAATAGTGAGGATACTCATCTCACAGAATTGCTGTGAGAATAAACATGACTACCAACAGGAAAGCGACATCAATAAGATGTCAAAATAGGAAGTTTTAGCATCATCTCTGGAGAGAATCATGGCTTTTAACAACTGCCCATGGAAAAAGCACTCATGTGAAAATTGAGTGAAGTCCCGGTGTACCACCAGAGCCAAGAATGGGGCAATAGACACATTGAGGGCTGCGGGGCAGAGTGTAAGGAGGACCATTTATGTGCACCCCACCCTCCAGTTGAGTGCCAAGAAAGAGAACATGGGCCTCCTTTTTCCCATGGCAGAAAGTAAGAGCCTGGCAAAGAAACCCTTGACTTCCATAGTTAGAAGGGCATTGCCTGCTGTTTTCCTCTTCATACAGATTACTGAGGGGGTCAGTATGGCTAAGGAGGCAAGAAAATATTTAGAACAGGGGAGAGAGGTAGAGAATCATGGAAACGGGGGCTTGGAATTCAGCAGAGCTCTGTGAATCCTGCTTCCCATAGGAGTTCCCAAGGTGGATGTGCTTCCACATGCTGTCCTGTGTGGAAGGAGCTTCTGCAGATGACTGGTGAGCATGGGCACGTGCACACACGCACACATACACACATACACACACAGAGCCACCTTGCCTGGAGCTTAGAGGAGACACACGAAGAGCATTTCAGGACACAACTCTGGATAAAACCAACTCAAGGCACTTAACCCTTGACCCGGCTTTGCAAGTCCAAGAGAAAGCACACAAAATTAACAGCTGTAGATCATGTGTTTCCAGGAAAAAGGCCCACGAGAGCCTCAGAACCACTAGCTGTGCCTCCCAGTGATGGTGCTTCTCTTCCAGCACTGCTTAATAGGAGAAGGAACCACTTCTTCATGCGAGGGGCTAACCACATAAGACTTGAAGAATCAAGGCAACATGACACTACAAAGGAGCACAGGGGTCGGATTCTGCATCATCAGCTGACAAATGGATGAACAAAATGTGTTGTGCTCAAATAAATGAGATATCGATGTGTTTCAACATGTCTTAGCCTTGAGAACACTGTTCTAAGTGAACGAATTCATCACAAAAGATCATAGTGAACATAGTTCTATTTGTATGAACTGTCCAGAATAAGGAGAAATCTGTACACTAGTGGATGCCTAGAGCTCGGAGAATTGAGGGGAAATGGAGAGTGACTCCTAATGGGTACAAAGTTTCATTTTGGGTGATGAAATATTCTGAAATTGTGACAGACACATGACTCCCTGAATATAAAAAATCCACCAAATTATACTCTGTAGGTGGAAGCCTGCTTGTTCATTTCCTGACTGCTCAGACCTGAAACAATCACACAGAAACTGTATTAATTAAAACACTCCTTGGCCTATTAGCTTATGCATACTTCTGGCTAGCTCTTACATCTTAAATTAATCCATCTCTATTATCTGTGCATCACCACAAAGTTGTGGCCTACCAGCAAGTTTCCAGCAATCTACCGTGGATGTCTTTCTCCTTTGGCAACTACATGCATCTCCCTGACTCTGCCTACTTTCTCCCAGCATTCATTTTAGTTTTCCCCACCTAGCTCTATTCTGGCCCCGACATAGGACAAAGCACCTTTATTCATTAATCAATAAAAGCAACACATCCTCAGAAGGACTTCCCACACCAACACACTTTAAAAATTGCAAGTATGTCACATCCATCTCACTAAAGCTGCTCCATTAAAATGGCTCCACCTGCACTTGGCACTGTGCTGTACCTGCAGTAAGTGCTCCTAAGTGATATATACAGTGATAGTCTCTGAACCACCTTCTTCCAGTAATGGAAGATTGCATATGTAGCACAATTAATAAAAGCTCAGAGACAGATATTAGGGTTCAACCTGAAGACAAGACAAGCCAAGCAGCCAGCCACCGGCTCTTACCTCGACCTCAGTCCAAAAATGGTGTTCCTGCCTCCGGGAAACCTCAGAATGAGATTGTGTGTGAGAACTGTCTCCTCCCATTTTATATTCCTCTCTAGTGCTGGGATTAAAGGTGTGTGACTCCCTAGGATGGGGATTAGAGGTGTGAGTCACCACCACCTGAATTTGTTTATACATTGATCTCGTGTAGCCCCGGGGGTGGGGGTGGGGGCTTGAACTCACAGAGATCCATCTGACTCTGTCTCCCAAATCCTAGGATTAAAGGTGTGTGTCATCATTGCCTGATCTCTAGTGGCTTTAGCTTTGCCTCTGGTCTTATTGATACAAATACAAATAATCTACCACTACAGGCATCCACTCTTGAGGGCCTAATCTCTAGAGAGGCTATAAGGATGGACACTGTGTTGGGAATGGTGAGGGAGGAGGACAAGCTAGAGTGTAAACCATGATGCCTCTGATAACGTCCACCTATAGCCTTCAAGGATTAATGTTTGTGAGAAACAAAAAAAATTTTCTATGATTGTTAGCCAGAAGAAATCCATGCTATTTCTTTATGATATCCTACTTTCCCCAGGGATCTAGAGATATGATTCATCTCATACCTCCCTCAGCAGTGCTTCAAATGATAGGACTTATTAATTGCCCAGTACATCTTGATAGTGAACACCATCGACCACTTGTAAGAGAGCTCGTAGACTCACTCTACAGAGGATAGGGAGAAATCTTCCTTGCATGGCCTGCTGCTGCATCTGGGAATAACCAGCCTTGGCACCAGTACTGTTTACTCTGTCTCCTTTATTTCATCCTCCTCCATGACTACTGCGCACCAAGAATCAGGAAGCAAGAGCTCCACTCGGTTTTCTGGAGTATACAACCCACCTTGAACCTTTCCACAGAGGAGAGGATGCAGAATCTCTACTTCCAGTTAGCTCCTGTCCCTTGTGTTTAGAACATTTTGGATAGATAGGGAAAGAGAAGTGTACAGTTTAAATTGTGCCTCAGATCTTTGCAGTAAAACCCTGTCAATGTCTGTATTCCATGAACCCTCTAAAAGAGGCGTTTAATTACGCATTTCCAGCCAACTACATATTCCATGTAGTCTTCTCTTATGGGTGATATGGGGACAGGTGTCAACACTATGGCTATACAGATTAAAGAGCACAGGAAAAAAAAGTTCAGTTTACTCAACATCACTCTTGGGGTCAAAGGAAATCGGGGCTCCAAACACACCCTTCCCTGACTTTGTTCTGCTCCCCACAAAGACAATTCAAGGGGATGATCTTATTTTCTTTCTCAATAATAGATGTGATAAGTGTATCATAATGCATTATGGGAAAGAAACTGCACTGGCAACAAGAACCTGGGAGAAATACTTTCTAGATGGTTCTCCTTGGGTTGGTCTGTGGTGGGATGGTTCTTTCAAGGAAGTAAAGTCATTTGTCACTTCCATGGAAAACCACTTGGATTTTTAAAAGGTATAATCTGCTCCATCATAAAGAGATAAATGTTGCTGGTGAGAGTAAAGAATTAATGTTAGTGTAAGCATTTTGCTAAAGCTTCCTTAAAAGTTAAATTTGTTATTTTTTGCTTACTGAAACCCTGATTTGGGTTTTTATCACTTGTGGTAATCAACTTCTAGTTAGTTATTCATTATGACAAATTAAAATCCCTGGGATAATCAAACACAGGAAAGAAAGGATTATGTTGGTTCACAATTTTGGAGGCTTCTGCCTGCAGGTGTTGACTGAGTTGCTTTTGGGCCTGGAGCGAGGCAGTGCATCGCAACAATGGCGTGTAATGGCGGAAGATAGGACAGAAGAAAGAATCACTGTTTCCGAGCCTTCTTCAAAAGCACACCCTGTGGTCTAACACCCATTCACTGACCTTCCAATAGCACCACAATTAGAGAACGAGCATGGGTCTTAGGGGAACACTCATCCAAATCAGAGCATGGCTCTCCCCAGTCTGTGACCTTATCATGACTCCATGTGGCCAGGTCAGCTTTCTGGGGGTTGCTCCCTCCTGCTTCAATCCCCATAGCTGGCCCAACAGTAAAGTCTCATCACTTCTAACTTCTCAAAGGGGGTTTCTATATGTCTACTACAAGGCCAAAATGATTGTGATATTTTAAAATTGTTTTTAAGATTTGTTTTAAATTATGTGTATAAATATTTGGCCTGCATATATGGATGTTCACTATGTGTGCTTGGTACCTGCAGAGGCCAGAAGAATGTGCTGGATCCCCTAGAATTGGAGTTAAGGATGATGCTAAGTCAGCACGCAGATGCTGGAAACTGATCTCAGGTCCTCTGCAAGAGCAGCAAGTGCTCCTAACCATTGAGCTACGTCCTGCCCCTGATTATGATCTCTTGATGAATTTACGTATAAAGCTCTCAGCTGCTCTGTCCACTCTTGTTCCCTGACCATTCATCCTCTCTCCCATCTTTTCTCCAGACTCTGGTCCTTTTTGTTATTTCGGAGAGTCTTCATTCATTTCCCTTTAATGTGTCTTTGACAACAATATTCCTTAACTTGGCCTGCAAAGTTCTTAGCCTGCGGCTTCTTAATACTCCCCTGTCTCATCCCATTCTCCCCCTTATTTTCTCATTGCCACTCCTCCAACTGATCTTTTCCATCAGCCAGGTCCAGCTGAAACAATGAACAAGCCCTACATCTCAGTGATTTAGATGCTGTCTCGGATATTGCTCAGGCTTTGTATCCAAGATGTATCAGCAATGGTAGACTGGGGATGGTAGGAAAGAAAACACAATGAACCACGATGAAGGCTTTTGAGTCTCCCAACCAAGCATGGCACACCTACACACACATGCTCACAAACACTCTTTTGGCTGGAGTAGTCCATGTTCCAGGAGGCAAGGAAGTCTAGCCATGGCCCACATTCAGCGCTGGGCACTGTGCTTGCCACCGCCCTTCACAGGCCTTTAAGGGTGCCTGCCCGCTGCTGGAATGCCTTCTGTCTTAGTAAGTATTCTACTGCTGAAACGATACCATGGCCAAGGCAACCCTTATAAAATAAATCATTTAACTGGGGGGCTTGCTTACAGTTTTGGAGGTTTAGTCTGTTATCATCTTGGCAGGTAGTGTGGCAGCAGGCAGGAATAGTGCTACAGAAGTAGCAGAGAGATACATCTTGATCTGTAAACACACACATGAGAGAGAGAGAGAGAGAGAGAGAGAGAGAGAGAGAGAGGCTATACCTTCTAATCCAGTCCTTCTCAAATAGGGCTACTCCTTACTGGTGACTAAGCATTCAAACATAGGAGCCTATGGGGGCCATTCTTACCCAAACCATCACAACTTTCTTCCATTCTTTATCCACTCTGTCTTTATTTAGGAGGTTCCCGTAACTCTTTAAGGGCTCCACCTCACTCACCAGTTCTAGGTTTCAATAGCAAGGAAACATTTTTTTAACTGTGTTAATACCCCAGTTACAGATGCTTATAGTAACATATACATGTGTGAAATTTGCCATCATTAGGATTTGATCTTTGAGTGTTGGTTAATATCTTTCTTGCATGTAAGACTGTAGGCTCTATGAGAACAATGAACAGGTTAGTTTTTGCTTATCAATGTAAAGACAGCAACCAAAGTTTAACATATTTTCTGTGCCCTGTGCCAGGCACAGCCCCCAGTACTTGACATAATATCATTCGTCATGCTGAAAAAAACTCTTTCACCAGGTGCTCTCATGGCCACACATTAGAGGGGAAAAAATGGAGGACCATACCCTGTCCAAATTCATGTAGCTAGTTAACTCCGGAAAGCTGGGGTACATAAGCCTCCTGCCACCAGCAACATCAAGGACGTCAAGCAGCTAACTCCTCCATGGGTCCAGCAGAGGAGATCAGGAAAGACTTCCTAAATTAAACCTGAGATGTGTGGTGTGGGGAACACGTGGGAAGTCTCACATGAGGTCTTTCTCTGGCATGTCAACAGCAGAGGTGTCTTCAACAAGCCAGACCTGAAAAGGTTTGTGTGGGTCCATCCCTGTCCCTTACGGAGTGGTAAACTATAGCTCCAGGTCAGTCGCTTCCTGTCTCATCCTTGTCAAGGAGTGGCATGTAATTCTCCTATCTCAGAGTCATCGCCTTCATAGTTCATTAAGCCGGGAGGTAAGAAATGGCACCTGTGGGGATTCCTACCAGCAGGCCAATGGGAAGTTATTTATGTGAAGAGCAGAGGCCTGAGAGCTTAGTGTGTCTTGCTACCTCCTTTCTGTTCTGAAATTAGCTTTTCTGGGTCAGAAAGAATGCCAAAGGTGCTGAAGTCTCCACGGTTACACACGGTTTAAATTCACAGCGAGTCGGTGTTTGGAATACAAACAGCAACGGAAGCTGACATCCCAGAAACAAATGACTCAATTAACTGTAGATTTCCTTGAAGGTTTGCAATCAGAGACCCATCTTTACAATTTGATCTTTGAGTGTTGGCTGATATCTATCTTCCATATAAGACTGTAGGCTCTATGGAAATAAGAGCATGTTGGTTTTGATTATCAGTGTAAAGACAACAACAACAATTAAACCTATTTTCTGTGTCAGGCAAAAAAAAAGCCCAGAAAGGTGTTGGGAAAATTTGAATCTGTTTTCCAGGGTGGCTGGTTCACTAGGGTTTGCTGGGAGGGGCTGCAGGTTGAGTGCCGGGAGCCATGTGCTCATCTTCCAGGGGTGTGATGAACCTCACAGAGGAGAAATCCCTACCAACCACCACCCTAATGGGTCCAGGACTATAAAGAAAGCTTGATTTCCCAAACTCCCCAGGAAGGAGGAGGGTAGATAAAAAGTTTCATCTAAATGCTTCTGAAGGGCAGAATCGTATGGATGCTGTGTGGGAAATACCCCTGAGGATGGGACTGGTCTTTCCCTCGAGGAGAACAAAGCTAGCTCACAAAAGGCATCCTATAATTATCCACAAGAAGAGCTGTGCTGCTGGCAGCCCAGCTTCCTCCAGTACAGATGGGAAGTTATGGCACCAAAGACTGATGGGAATCCTGGGGGCTGGAGGGGTAGTGTGTCCTGGGGCATCTGGGGATGCATCTGGAAGAGGGAATCCCAGGAGGCTAGGAGCCTGCCACAAACCTTCCCATCTGGATGTTCCGTCGTTAAAAGGCCCATTTTTTATTTTTATTTTCCATGTTGACGTCAGTAGACTTGGCTTTAACCCGATCTGACACCTGGAAATCCAGGACAGTTCAGTTCTTACTGAGACCAGGGACAGTAGGGACAGGTCACCAGAGAAGAAAGCTATGGATTGTGGCTGGAAAGGCTGAGTCTTCAACTCATCCTGTGCCCTAGGTCTTACCCTTAGCATCCAATTTGGTCTCTGATTCTGAACACCTGAGTGTTTGGAGACCGTTCAGCAGCAACGTATCCAGGCTACTGGAGCTCCAGTAGAAACTGAAGCAAATCATAGCAGGGTTCATGGTGGGGAATCTGGTGTACAAGCAATGATCTGGGACCACTGTCTGGATGCGGGCTCGAGACACACACGCTTCATTTTCCTTAGCTAGGAGACTGAGATCCCGCCTGACATCTGCCCACCCTCCTGCACATTTATTAATTTCATCAATACACAAACACTTGCTTCATACGTATTGGCTGGACACAGAGCACTGTGCTTCCGTGGACACGGTGGTAGGTGGCCTCATCTTTGGTTCTCAGAGACACCTAAGCTAGGCCTAGAATGGATCAAGGAAACTGGAAAATTCCTCAGTTGCCTGGAACACGTAGCAGATACCTAACCTCCGGCACCCTTCCACCCTATCAGCCTCAATGCTGAGTTGCTGAGGCAGGTTCAGGGTCTCTGGTCAGGTCTGTGTCATCATTTGAATAGCAAACCCCCTCGGTCTCATGTGTGGAATAATTGGTGCTGCTGCTCTGAGAGCTCTGAAAGCTTCGGGAGACAGAGCCTAACTCTGGAAGACTTGGGTTGCAAAGGGTGGGTCTTTGGAGTCCATCCCCCGCCATTTCTTATCTCTTTCTGCTTCCTAATTATCACGAAGCAAGCAGCTGCATTTTACCACACAATCCCACTGCCATGATGTTCTGCCCAAGCACTTGAACCTGAGAACGCAGGGGATGGACCCTCTGAAACAATGAGCCGAGACAAATCCCTCCCCCTTTAAATTGTTTATGTCACATATTTTGGCCACAGAAACAAAGAGCAACCAATATAGTCTGTGTTAGGCCTCATCCCTCCTGGAAAGCCTTTGTGTCCTTCTGTTCCTCACCATGCCATGGCTGATAACCGAGCCTCTTTGCTAGCATCTCCCATTTGATGCTCCTCCGGCATCCTGGCATGGGTCAGTCCCTCTCCCAGGAGACCTTAATTTTTATCTTGCTCTGCCTAAGACCCACCTGAGGAATCTTTCCTTAGGGAAAAGCTGGTTCTCTTGTTTCAGAAAATGCCAGCATTAGCTAGAAAGATGGCTCAGCAGTTCAGAGTTCTTATTGCTCTTCCAGAGAACCCAAGAGCAGCTCCCAGTGCTCGCACTGGAAGGTTCACAACTACCTGTAACTCCAGCTCCACGAGCCCTCTTCTGGACTCTGAGAGGACATGCACTCACATACCCCCAAGCAGATACACACCTCTACATACAATTGACATAAATCAGAACCACGATAGTAGAACAGAAGCAGGGGGAGCTGTTGTTAGCCATGGCAGCAGTGATGGTGATTGGTTCCTGGTACGTTAGTAACAACTGCAGGAAGGACAAGCATAAATCAAATAGCATATGTGTTGCTCCTTTGTTGTGCTTAGAATAGGAAGTTGAAGCGTGGTCTTCCAGATGCTTCCAGAATCTGGCACAAAACAGTGATGCTCTGAGAATAAAATATAAGTTTGCCCTCTGAAGGGCTTCGTCTCAGGCCTGGGAACTGGAGCAAGCATGAGTCATCCTATTAAAGGAACAAGACCAAGAGCAGAGCAGAGATACGCACCAGCGTTTTCTGAGTGCCCTCTGTGTATCTGGTTCTGCAAAGAATGGTGCCCAGGCACTGAGATTACCGAGCTCTGAAAAATGCCCTAAAGCACTTTGTTTGCAGAAGAGAAAACTGATGCACAGGAAGCATAAGACATTTTCTAAACCAACACAGTAAGGGAGGTCATGCCAAGTTTCCAGGCCAGGGCTTGGCGATGATGCCAGCTCCACTCTTAGGGGCTTTGGGCTGTAGTGTCCTGAAGAGCCCTGACGGTGGGTGTGGAAGGAACCCAGGACCCAACTCCAAGCCTGGTATTCTCTCTGTGTAGTAGCATTTCATCTATATTTTAATAAATAAAGCTTGCCAGAAGATCAGAAAAGTAAAACAGACACACTGGACAGCCTCACAGACCAGTCACAATGACAGACACCTTTAAACGCAGTAGCAACAATGACACACACCTTTATTCCCAGTAGCCACAGTAGCTTGTCATAGAAACTGGGCGGTAGTGGTGCACACCCTTAATCCCAGAGCTAGAGAGGAATATAAGATGGGAGGAGACAGTTCTCAGCCTCGGTCTCATTCTGAGGTTTCCTGGAGGTAGGATCACCATTTTCGGACTGAGGTCAACGTAAGAGCCAGTGACTGACTGTTTTGTTTTTCTGGTCTTCAGATTGAAGTCCAATTTCTGTCTCTGAGTTTTTATTAATTATGTTTCATCTCTCTGTTTTGGTTATAGTCTCCACCCTCTCAGTTCCAGCCTAGGAGAGGAGAGTCTGGAAGGCTGTGCAGGTCTCCACTCTAAGGAGGCTGAGTGACAGGTGTGGCATCTAAGTCACTCTCCTTCACCTTAGAATTGTTGGGGTAAGAACTTGACACTCACAGGTAAGAACCTAATTCACTTGAATGTCCTGATCTCTGCCAGTCTGGGATACTAAGCATCAGGAGGCTCATTGGGCAAGAATCAAACATTTAAAGAGGCAGTCCCTGGGCTCGAGGAGAATCCCAGTGGTTGAATGTCATGCTCCATCACCAGCATAAAACAATTTATTAAACATGCACATCCTCCTGTAACAGAGAAGGGGTCCTTACTTACTCTGCTGAGCAATCAACAGACACCAACATTAAGGAATTTTAAGGTACCCGGTTTGATAAAATGCATTGTCTGCATCAGATTAGATCTTCTCTTTACACCTAAAATTTAAAGACACAGAGGTGCAGAGGGTAGTTGGTATGCAACAGGTCACACCGCTAAGAAGGTCCTCTGAGCTTTACACTGTAATTGCTATGGCAACTGGAATCCCACTGCCATGAGTTGCCTGTCCTGCATGCCAGAATCAGAACAGGAGCTTCTCTCTGGGGCTCAGAGTCCTGAACAAGCAATTAGAGAAGAAAGTCAAGGAAGCCATGGATATGAAGCAAGTCATCTCTGGGGTGCTGATGTTGACATCCACTGAGTTATCTGATGTTCCTTCTCAACCCTGAGTCACAAAGAACAATGAAGTCACAATGGGGGACTTTTGTGACAGGGCTGTCAAATCTATGGAATTGCTTTCCAGTGAACCTTCTGGACTTAGAATGGCCACTTTATGACTCACATTTAATCTCAACTTTATAGGTTGAAATGGCACAATTTCTTGAAATTTTCCCTATTATTGATTAGACCTAAGTAAACACATATGTATGTATGCATTTTTGCTAGTGCCATGTGAATTCTTCAATTCTGTTTGATTTTTCTAATTGCCAGAGTGCCTCTCTTCCACTAAGAGATCAATAATAATAAAGATGAAAGGCCTAAAAACGCATAATCACTTTCTGCTTCCAGCTTCTATTTTACGAATAAAACATTGATGCACTTTTTAAGTTGGCCATCACTCATCTGGTAGGTTTTGCAGACAATAACAGTTCATTAGTAATATCTGGTGGGGAAGATGTATGGTGCTGTAAATATTTAAAATCAAATTTGAAAAAGAAGACAGAGATGAATGCATGGGATGGCGTGGGAGGGTTGAACATGGTGCCCAGGGCTACGCTCTTCATATCCGCTTCCACTAGGGTCATGTGGCTATTTTCTCATATAAGTCCAGTGGAGGGAGACCTAGTTGTGTAGCTGTGCCCAGAAGGACCAAGATGGTTGTCTTATCTAGGGTTTCTGTTGTTACAAAGAGGCACTATGACAACTGAAACTCTTGTAAAGGAAGACATTTAATTGGGGTTCGTTTATAGGTTCAGAGGTTTAGTCCATTGTCATCATGTTGGGAAGTATGTTGGCATGTAGACAGACATGGTGCTGGAGAAGTAGCTGAGAGTTCTACGTCTGGCTTGGTAGGCAACAGGAAGAGAGAGTGACCCGAGCATTTGAAACCTCCTGCGACAAGGTTATACCTACTCCAACAAGGCCACACCTCCTAATTGTGCCACTCCCTATGAGCCATAACCACCATAATAGTGAACATAGAGTTGAATGAGTACACAGAGCTGCAATCCTTCTAAAGGTAGCTCCTTAGATATAGGTTTGGGTACCAGGAACTTAGTTGAGTAGGATTCATGGCGGCAGCAGCATGAAGGCATAAGGGCTCATGCTAGAGAAGACTAAGTGAGGGTATGTCCTTGGCAAGTCCAGACTGGAGATAATTGGGTCCCAGTCCATGGGAAACCCTCAGGAAACCCAAGGGAATCAGAAGGGCCAGGAAGCTGTGAGGTAGCCTTTGCCATCTCCTTCTGTTCATCGGGAGCACTATCATTGGGCTTATGTTAATAGTGATGTTCCCAGCTGGCCCTGAGATCAGGCCCAACATGACCTACAAAATGCCTGATGTGTACAGAAACTTCTTTGTGTCAGTTCCCAGACAGATCCTGGGTAGACTCCTGAGGAGGGTAGATATTTGTATAAGAATCCCTACTCTTTCTGTGGCCTGGAGCAAATCAGAAAGTTGGGTGCTCAGTTTTCATGGGTGAGAGGTGAATGTGGATTGGTCTTGTTGAAGAAGAATTCAATGAAGCCAGAGAGTCCACTGCACCATCATCACCCTCTTCTAGACCTTCATACCTCACATTTCCCTACAGTAACACATCCGGTAATTGCAGACATCAGAAATTGTCTATAAGTACCACGTAACCCTACTAGGGAAAAGAGGCCTGGAAAAATAGCCTTGAAGTTAAGCAATAGTGATTCCAGATACAGAACTCAGCCAAGGAAGAATTGGTTGTTAAAGATGTTATCTGTCTGTAATTTTGAAGATGTGGCCAAGAAAAGCCCTGGGGATCTCCCTTTTCTATTTACTTCTTCTTGGATGTCTTTGAAGGACTCTAAATCTGGGGACTGGCTGTGGAATGTCCTACCTCATCCTTTGTTTCTCAGGACTGGCCCAGTTCTTTAGTCAAGGCTAACCCTTATCTCCTTTCTATTCTAAAATTTCCCCGAACTTGTTTAACTTCCTGGAATCCTTGATTTCTACCAAAATATGAATCTGTGCTCTTATGTTATTAACCAAGAATGTTGGGAGTATATTTTTTCATGGAGAATTTCCAAACTCCAACTGTCTTCACTAAAGAGATACATTTCTAAGTTCTCTTCCAGTTCCAACTGATGAATCTTTAAAGTCACAGAATGTCAGTCCAGGAGGAGGTCAGTCCATCTAATTCAATGTCCTCAGTTGGTAGAGTTTCAAACCATGTCTCAGAGATAAACACCAGCTTCCTTGAGAACATGACTATAAAGTCTGGTCAAAGAAGAGGGTGCCATAGTTTCTAAAGGAGAGCTGGAACAGAACCTGGGGATGTCTGTCTGATGCAGGTCACCAAACTGGAAGCTTCCATAACATAATCCCTCCCTGGAAGAACAGAGCCACTGTGGACATATTGAACATATTTGCCTTTCTTAGGGAACCTGGAACAAGTTTAGACCACAAACATATTGCTGGTGGCCTTGGTTCGGTCTTTCTCCTATGCTGACACATGCTTAAAACTGTGGGGCATAAGCAAACATCCTCTCTGTCTGAATGTCCCCAGTGATGAGAAGTTTATGAGCGTGAGGGGCGGTTAATTCAGGTTTTCATGTCCTGACCCTTGGTTATCTTTTATCTCTCTGTGGATGAAGTCCACCCACATTGCCCTTAGAGCTACGGTTAGAGGCAACTCCTATTGTAAACTGTACCATTTCATCTGTACTGGGCCTCACCTCATAAATCTCCCACAGTATTGAGGATATTTGTTTGCCCTTTGTCAGTCAATGTGGTCCCTCGACGTCTTAGAATACAGGACTCAGAACTGGTTTCATGGGTCCAGTGACTGGACCTCAAGAAAGTTATTTAACCTTTGCATATCTTCTTATATAAACTCAGCTTCATGGCCTTAGAGACATCATACATTTTTACTAACTCGGAGAAGAAGCATATTGTTTTTCTAATTGTTTTGAAGTAAGTTTCTAGCCATCTCTTGTACATGGGTTTTGGGAAGAGGTGTCACATTTTTGACAGGTTTTAACCATCAGTCTTATATAATATATCATCACATAGTATCTTTATAATAATGCATTTACTACTTTTAGACACCATAATGGTGTTTGAGGGCTAAGACTTGCCTTATCATCATATAATCAAGATAAGCAGATAGTGGAGGAGGTGCATTGACCATACCAAAACCTCTAGAACACACTGGTGTTATTGCTGTACAGGATGATGAATAGGTGGGGTGGAGTGGAAGGGATGGAAACTCACTTTCCTCCTATTTGATGGAAATAATGTCACCTAATGTGTAGATAAAGGCATAAATGATGAATGAATCAGTAAAGATCCCAGTAGAAGTATAGAACATGCCAGGTCTGGATATGAACTATGAAGTGGAAGTGCCTTAGTTACTGTTCTATTGCCATGAGAGAAACCAAGAACAAGGCAACTATTACAAAAGAAAGCATTGAATTGGGGTCTGCTTACAGTTTCAGAGGTTTTGTCCATCTTCATGGCAGAGGGCATGGTGGTAAGCAGGCAGGCATGCGAGCAATAGCTGAGAGCTACATGCTAATAATCTTTAGAAATCTTTAGTTTTCTTTAGAAAGAGAGACTCCTGGCTTGGCAAGAGTTTTTGAAACATCAAAGCTCAACCCTAGTGACACACTTCCTCCAACAAGACCACACCTCCTAATGCTTCTAATCCTTTCAAATAGTGCCACTCCCTGCCATCATAGCATAAAATATATGAGCCCAACGAGGCTAATCTTAATCAAACTGCCACGGGCTGTTAGGTGAGGAAGGGTTGGCTAAGTCTGGGAATGATGCATGTTAGAAACACACACACACATATACACACACAGCTTGTGGTTGGTTTTTCCTTCTGTAGCCTTATATCACCATCCAAACCTCTTTCTCTATAAATGGCCCCAACTACATGGGGTAAATATTTCTTTAGACTTTAGAAAGAAAATGACAACACTATATATGGCTGTGTGTGTGTGTGTGTGTGTGTGTGTACGAAACTTAGTTTCTCTTGTTGTTGACTGCTGTACATGGCAGGCTGGCTGACCCAACAGCTTTTGGAGATCATTTTGTCTCTACTTCCTATCTCACCACAGCAACACTGTGAGTATGGACTAATGCTACCATGCCAAACCTGATCTGGGTTGTAGAAATTCAAACTCAGGTCCCCCTTGCAGAAAAGGCACTCTCCTAACTGAGGCATGTACACAGCTGTCATAGGGCATCAGGGTAGGAGCTCAGTCTTAACAGGTATCTTAGTCACTGTTCTATCGCTGTGAAGAGGCACCATAACAAAGGTAATTCTTATAAAAAGAAATCATTTAATGGGGGGCTTTCTTACAGTTTCAGAGGCTTAGTTCATTACCATTATGGTGGGAAGCATGGTGGCCCACATGGTGCTAAAGCAGAAGCTGAGAGCTACATCCTGATCCTCAAGTAGCAGGGAGAGAGAGAGAGAGAGAGAGAGAGAGAGAGAGAGAGAGAGAGAGAG
>LOJH01019024.1:8359-21438 GCA_001685095.1 Ellobius talpinus | reverse complement strand
TGTTATTTCGGGTGTAAAGCTAGCCATGCGGGAGCCGGGTGGGACAAAAAGCAGCCTGTGCTCCTAATCATTACATTTAGGAGTCAGTGTTTTTTGAGGTTTGGCTAGTGAGATGGCTCACTGTGTAAAATGCTTGTCATGCAGACATGAGAACCTGAATTTAAGCTCTCAGTATCTACATGAAGCTATTTGGACACGGTCCTGCTGATCTGCAACCCCAGGATACCTACAACAAGAGAAGTTGAAGACGGGAGATGTCCCAGAAGCTTCGTGTATGCAGTGCCAAACAGGAAAAAGACCATCTCAGATGAGGTGGAAAGCAGGGAGGGACACTTGAAGTTGTACTCTGACTGCCACACCATGGCACGAAATGTATGTCTGCTCCTTCACATATTCTACATATACACACACATACATACACACATGTATGCACACACGTCTTTAAGGAAGGGTTTGAGATTGACTTCAGTAAATACATTGTATCTTTTGCTCATTGCTGATGAATTAATTCTGCTGTGTCAACTTTTGACATAGGAAAACAATATGCTTCATTTGCATGGGTTCATTCCGGATTATTAACTTGAATCCAGTGAGATAGAGACCTATTTAGCTATCTATCAAGTTCTTACGCTCCCTTAAACATGGAATAAAAATCTCAGTGAGAAGTGGTTACCCAGACACATGAAAGCTATTTCAGCATCCCCTGAGGTTCTGAGCCGCCATATGACTGAGCCACAACCAATGAAAAAAGAGATAGCAGAAGTGATGGGTGACATTTTCAGGCTTTGTCTATCAAGAGATCTTTCATATCATACTCTGTCATGCTTTACTCCTAATAAGTGTCAAAAAGGACTCAGAAAATGCTTAAACGTTCCACAACCCCACTGGTTTGACCCGAAACTCCCTTTGTAGGATAAAAGAACAAAGGAGGAATAATTCTAAAGTACAAACGTTGCCGGGAACTCCTTTTCAGTGATGTTGGGAGGGTCAGGGATGGACCACATCATAGTTCCAATACTTAGTTATTCTGCTAAAGTATGCAGTGATAACTACAAAGATGCCTCGATTCTAGGCTGAGCCCAAAGGAGACCACTCTAATTAGAGAAAGTTGAGAGCTGTAGCCAGGGCCGAGGGTTATTAGAAACCATGAATCTCTCTCTTGCCTGGGCTCTGGGACATCATCAAGGAACTGCACTTTCAGCATCTGCATCTGCTACAGGCTCAGGGCAGGGGAGGGTTGGGGATGTCACTGTCTTTGGCCTGGTCATCCACCCAGCTGCTGCTGAGCACAGGCATCCCTCCACTGAAAAGAAGAGAGCGACAGATATGACAGTGGCCACGTGGCTGCAGTCACCTGTGAGATTCTGATTCCTTGTATTACATCCATTTTCTAGCAGCTTTACTGAGTTATAGCTTGCACGCTGTAACTGTCACTATGTAGTTATGATTTCTGGTTTTTTCGAGACAGAGTTTCTCAGTGTAGCCCTTTCTGCCCTGCAACTAGCTCTTGTAGGTAGTTATGATTTTTAATAAGCTGATACAATAATGAAACTGTGACCACAGTCCTCGACTATTCCCACCAAGTCCCCAACTCCCCCATATCTATTTGCAATGAATCCTTACTACTAGCTCCACCTTCAGGCAACCACCAAACAAACTGCTCTTACTAATTGTGCTTCTAGAAAAAGTTCAATCACTAGAGTCAAGTAGATTTCATACTTTGTACTTAATTTCTTTCCCTTAGCTCAAATGCTTATAAAGCATTCATGCATGATGTATCAGGCCTCCCACCAGACCCTAGGCAGGAAATGTGGAATGGGACTGATAAGGTTCATATTATTAAAGAAATTAAGACAATCCTACAAAACATGTTTAATTTCACACAGTAATTATAGTTACCACAGGAAAGGTCCCGAATGCTACCTGTTCCTATCAGCAAGGGGTGTGGTTGGACTTGGGCAGACAGAGGTGGCTGCAGGAAGGAAGTCATCTGGTATCTTAGAGATGAGCTGTGGATAACATTCCAGAGAGAATGAATATCAGAAGAAATAGAAGGTCAGGGGTGTGGGTGCTCAGTTGGAGGCAAAGTAAGTAGGTGGAAAGAGAAGGGAGGAGAGATGCTGCCTTGACCTAATCCTGGTTGACTTGGAGTGTGACTTACACCAGAGCTGCCCCACCTGGAGGTGAGGTGACTACGGTGGACCCAGCAAGGGCCCCCAGGGCAGTGGTTCTCAACCTGCACGTGGCGACCCCTGCGGTGGGTCGCATATCAGATGTTCTGCATATCTGAGATTTACATTATAATTCATAACAGTAGCAAAATTACAGCTATGAAGTAGCAGCAAAAATAAATTTATTGTTGAGAGTTACTGCATTATAAAGAACTTTATCAAAGGGTCACAGCATGGGGTAGGGGCAGCAGGAGAAGGAAAGAGGGAGCTACTTGGCTCTCCCCCTGTCACATGCATGCATGACTCCCAGAGATCTTGACGATCGGGTGGAGTATGATATTTTGTATTCTATTTTAGCACTCAGATAATGTGCAACTCTCTGGTCTAGGAACCACACTGAGAAAACCCACTGATTGACCAAGCAAGACAGATGTTGATTTCGGGACTGGAAGTCCAACTTTAGAGCCAGGAGAAGCCATAAGGGGACCAGACTAGGAGGCAGATGGCTTGGGTATTGTGCAATCATGACACAGAGCATCAGAGAACTGCCAAGCTGGAAAGTACCTTCAAAAGCACTAGGCTGGCTAGGTGGAGCAGTACTCGCTTATAATCCCAGGAATAGGAAAGATAGTGGGATTCTCAGTGAAACTCTAAAAATAAAATAAAATAAAGAACTTGTTAGTCTGACATTCTAGAAAAATCAAGGCAGGATTTTCCATCTATGATCGCCCATTCTTACATTCTATGAAGTTACTGTGATAGGTGGGTGGGTCAGGTAGTGGTGAGAAGGGATGAGGTGTAGCCAGCACGTCTCTTGTCCTGGCTGAGATCTGTTTGATACATCGATGAGATCTGCCCTATAAGCTAAGTCTTCAGGACAACAATAGCACAAGCGAGATGATGGCAAGAAACACTGAAGAGCTGGGAAATATCCCACTAGTCAACCAAATTGTATCGGTGACAGTGAAAACGGAACTCGCATAGTGAAAGTCTCTGTGACTCTGAAAAGGCCCAGAGTCACAGAAATACTGCATGATGTACCACATCGGGGGGGCTAAGGAGGTCTTATAAATATACCGGGGTGGGATGGGGAAGGGTTGGCATAGCATTGGGACCCATTTCTGTATCCTGCATCCCATCCCCCTGTCTCAGGGGAAACCTTTCATGGCCCAAGCGCATAGCTGACCTAGTCTGATTCCTTTTAACTCCATATGGGAGCAATAGCTAAAAAAAAAAAGCAGCCATTTTATCTAACCTTAATTAAGCAAGATCTGCATTGGGGACAGTGACTCTTACTCAGTGCAAATCGGAAATGGGGAAGCCAGGCCATCTGGTTCTAGGGGGAGTGCTTCTTCAGAGGAGCCCTGCAGTGGCCAGGAGCCTACTTCTCACCTCTTGGAACCCAGTAAGCAGTCAGAGGCAGACAATAGACCTGCATTGTTCTTAAACTCCAGGTGATCTTCCATCAGATCTCTGAAGAAAATCCTGAAGCACCCATCCATTTTTACTTGTTCTTAATCTTTGGATCTGGTGCTATGATGCGATGCAGCACTTACATCTCTTCCCCATGCTTCTTTGTTCCTGTAAATTCCCCTTACTTGTGCCCACAAGGAAGTGAATCTGAGGTCAGAGTCCAAGCATATAGTGCTCCCTTGCAATGACCCTTACTTGTAACTTTCTACTCAAGGTTCATTTTGCTGACTGCTTGGATATGGTGGCGAGAGAGAAGGAAGCAACATCTGAGCCTTGGTTTGGGCATGCGAATCCAGCTTTTATCAACGTTTTGCACTGATGTACATCAGATGCACACCTAATTTCAAAGCTATTATCTTTTGCTAAGAAATGCCCCGCACCTGGAGGGTCAGATGCAATGCTTCCCAGTCTCTTGCCACTACCTTTATAGCCCTATGAATGCTGCGAGAATGAGGCCAGGGAGACTGCCCTTCCTACTTCTACACAGAAGAGTTAGCATTTCAGCAGACCCTTCCATGCTCCTTTGTGTGAACTCCTTAGCCATAAGAGAGGAAGGACTATCACTACCACCACCATTACCGCCACTACCACCACCATCACCACCACCAGCAGCAGCACCAGCAGCACCAGCAGCACCAGCAGCAGCAGCAGCAGCAACATCTGGGTGTTTTCCTTCTTTTTAGGCTAAGGCTCCAAAGACTAATTTTATTCACCTGAGAACTTCCCTGTACCATGAGATTGTATCTTCCTTTTCCAAATCTGAACTGTATGCCCAATGTTCTTGTTCCCAGTGCCATGAAGTCCTTTTAAAAGATGAGATATCCCCTTTAAAAGTCCCTTGGGGATGCCTTGTCAGGAGGTTCTTTTTGAAAGTTATACCTTGAGTCCCTGTGGATACCTGGACCTCCTCTAAAAGGATAACTCATTAGAAACTGGGGTCAGAGACCTAGCTCAACATAGAATAGACCCCATCTATCTCTCAGACTCAGCATTTGAATGAATCCTGAAGAACCAGTGTAAAGTCCATCTTTAGACCCAGAGAGGTACGTGCTGGCGTTCCTTAAAATGACATCAGTTCTTCCCCCACGATATAGCTCTTTGGCCCCAATTCTAGCTCTTTGTCTCTTCATTCCCTGCCAGCACTAAAAGGCATACTTCTTTAACCAGTCTACACAGGAAGTCTTTCTTATTGTAATTTTACTTTGCTTGGTTCCCTACTTAATGTTTAGGTTAAAATCTGTGTCTTTGAAATGTAAATTATTTTTGCATAGTGGACTCTGATTACATGTAATTATGTCACACGTTCTAAGAGTTGTTTTCATGGAACTCTGTGTGACTTTTTGTCTGTTGGTCCAGCTGGTAGCCTGTGTCTGTGATTTGGTATTTTCATTTTGTATGTGTTTTATGTGTGAGTCTACAGTGAGATTTTTACCTCTCAGTCTCACTATTTTATTCTACTGCTGCTTTAAAGAAAATATGTTATTCAAATTTCTAACCTAAGTCCTACCCTAGCTAAGAGCTCATGATCAAACTGTTTGGGACCAAGAAAAAAAAGAAAAAACATTTAAAATCTAATCAACACTCAAATTCACTTACTACAATAAGAAAAGGGTTTTGATTTAACTTGACTATATAAGTAGGCTGTCTTAATTCATTTCAGTCTTTTTTTTCTTGATTTTTTGAGATAGGGTTTCTCTTCTATAGCTTTGGAGCCTGTCTTGAAACTAGCTCTTGTAGACCAGGTTGGCCTCGAACTCACAGAGATCCGCCTGCCTCTGCTTCCCGAGTGCTGTGATTAAAGGTGTGCAGTACCACTGCCCAGCTCATTTCAGTCTTTAAAAAATTCTTACCTTACTTCATCTTGGCTTATCATATGTGTGTGTGTGTGCTTCTGTGTATCCCACAAATGTATGTGTATGTGTATATGTTATGTAGTATGCTTACATGATAAAGACCCCCCAAAAGAGCTATATTTGAGGAGGCTTATAAGTATGCATGCAAACTCAGTTCAAGTCTCTTAATTTATAAGAAATTTATAAGATTTAAACAAATGGAATAAATAATTAGTTATTATTTTAAGTTTGATTTTTAAAATTGTCTTTAGGAACATTAACACATTTGGCCTATGTTGTTGCTAGATATTTATATAGTTATATAAATTATATAATTATATATGTATATAAAAATACTGTCCATTTTTATATTTCAAATACAGATTTCTGAGTTTTCATTAAAACATCAAGTTATTGATCTGTTTTTGATCGAATGTACAAGGATAGGCTTAAAAAGCAAAGATTTTGTATTTTATCAAAGTATTACTTGTTTTCTACAAAGTTGTCGGCCTTCAAAGTTTGTAGAGAATTGAATCTTAACCGAATTTTGATTTATTTATTTTGTCAAACTTTATTAAAATGTTCAACAATAGTTAGGTTTCGAATCACTTTTCATTCCTTCCAGCTGATTCTGGGCATTTGGAGGCCAAAGCCAACGAGAGCAAGGGGCTAAGAGGACAGCCAATGTTTTGTCTTCTCACACGGGCTAGCCGGGTTACAGGGAACAATGGAACACATCTAAAGGGCCTGACAACTCTCACAAGTGACCTGTCATCTTGATCAGCGAGGCCATGGAGACCCCAGAAGATAGACTCTAACAAGTGTGCATTCTCCAAAGAATAGGGTCATTACAGAGGAAATGTCCCCGGAGCTTAAAATGCAACAGTGTGGTCAATAAGAAGCCGAGTCATCCCTCAGGTGATGTGAGTAGAAGAAACCTAAAAACGCCAAGGGCCCCAGATCTAACCCTGAAGCTCCCAAAATGACCTAAGCTATAAAAAAAAGAGGTTCGTTTTGGGTCACCTACATGACCTGAAATGCTCATCAGAAAGCATAACCAAATAGTAAGATAATTAGTGTTACAAACAGATTTCTTTTAGCTTCAGACTAGGGTTCTCGTCCTGATCTGGTCCAACTGGGGGTCCCAGCACTCCTAAAGACCTGCATATGTTGTCATTCAAGTAGACAAGCTTAGCTCATTTAAAATGGACTATGTATGGTCTTACTAAATACGCCAAAGACTATCAAATTCCAGGCAATCACTCACTGAGTTCACATGCTTGAGACAATGCTCTATCTTACACAGCAAAATAAAAAGCAAACACAAACAAGAAACAAAACCAGCTAAAGACTTACACTGTCTCTACTGAAGGGACTTTCAGGGCCAACCTCAGGGCTGTAAATCTATAAACCCAGGACCTGGAGCTTCTGCTCCTCCTTCTGGCCTTTTCTCATGAGAAGTGACTCAATGACACTTCCACCCATTCTACCCTGGTCCCACCACACAAACCCTCTCCTGACTACTATAAAAGACCTTTAAGGGTGTTCTACCTTTCTGATGAAGTTGGTTTGCCTCTGAACAAATGAAAGGCCACTCCTCTGCTTCCTGACTCCTCTCAGGAAATGTCTGAAAGTGTCTCAGCTGGGCATGCCACATTCATCCTTTCTCCCCACCTACACTGTACTTCACGCTGTCTTCAAAACATAGCACAGCCTATCCCTTCAAGACATCCCTCTTACAAGTCCCAGGTCACAGAGGACCCCTAACATGCCATAGCTTCCTCTAATCTTGATTTTTTTGTTGTTGCATGGGGGCTTCCAGGAACCTAAACTCTCTGCTCCCAGATTCTATAGGATCTTGCCTTCCTGTTGTCTTCCCTAACAGGAGGAACACTTTCTTCATCACAAGCTTTCCATTCTGTGTTTTTGCTTCTCATTACTGATCCTTCCAGGCATTATTTGGTGGGTGTGGGTGTGTGGCCATGGTTGGTCTTTCTTATCTATCTAACAGAAGTGCTTATTTTGATCCTTGCCTTCTTCAGTAGCTAATCATGTTTACTTCTTCCACAATTAAACAGAAACAACATGAAATGGTTATGAATATATCCCATGGAGAGCTGGGTAGGGACTCTATTAACCTGATCATTGGGACAAAAATCCCTCGTGTGCAGTGGTCCCACCATTCTGGGTTACTGGAAGCATCCCACAGTTCAATCTTGTTTTTGATACCTAGTTAAATCCTAAGGACTATATATACCCAGGTCTGTTTCTCCATTCCAGGTAACTGGATAAGAACACAAATCCTGGCAGCTACACTTCCTCAAATCACATTTAACACCTGTCTGACCTGAACTAAAAGAACCATTTTTATGTCATTGTTGGTAGCTTTTGCCCTTCCCTTCATCAGAGATGCATGAATGGGGGTTCATAAAGCAAGTTTTTCTGCCCAAAGACCAACTTTGAAACTCACAAACAAAATGACTACACTAACCCAACAACAAACTTTCTTTTTTTCAATTATGTACTCTATACTCATGTGTGTGCATGTGTGTAAATGTGTGTACACACGCACATGCCTACAATAGCCCATGTGGTTGCATGGAGCGATCAGAGGTTGAATTCAGGATGTGTTCCGAAAATCAGTCATCTCTCTTATTATTATTCTTTTTTTTGAGACAGTTCTATCACTGAACCTAAAGCTTGAAGTTTTGGCAGAGTATCTAGCCAGCAAGCCCCCAGCATGTGCCTACCTATGACTACCCTCCAGCATCAGTATTACAGCTGCAGGTCACAATGGGTTCCAGTGATCAAAACTCAGGGCTTCATGCTTTCACAGCAAGTGCTTTATCCATGGAATCATCTTAGCACCCACCCAAGAACTTTCAACAGCATAGTTCATTCACTTACAGTGGTGGTTTGAGTTTAGATACTCCAGGCTCTCGATCTGGACTGCTGCCCTGGGTAGAACCTGTGTCATGCTAAAGAAAGAATGCTGCTTTCACTTCAAAAGATCTAGACAAGCACAGTCAGATTTCCAGAGTATCATCAATTGTGTAGAGGATTTGGGGAGAAAGGAGCAAAGGGAGGATCAGACTGGTATGATTTTAAAACAAATGTCTGGTTGTGGTAAGTTTGTTATTTCTCTTTCTGGGACCACTTCCAGCTAACTGTCTACTTCTTGCATTTGGTCCTTACATTTTGATCTATTCATCAAATTGTTTTCTCTAGGGTTCAATAGTTCCATCACCAAATGATGCTTCAACAAGGCTTTTAGCCTCTTCTAACAGAAGCCCTGATTCCTTTAATCTCCTAGATTAAGCAACACGGATCTTCTACCCAAATCATTTCTAATTATGGTTCTCTTTCTACAGCACCCTCACTAAGGCCCCTAGAACAATAACGCATAGCAGGTATGCAGTGTCTGTGTGTCACTCTTACTAAGCTTGAAGAAGCTACTGAAGAAACAACTTCCAACTAACTTCCAGATTAGATTTGTTGTACTGACAGTAGCGAATGCAGCGAGAAGGCAGGCCTGAGAAACTAGAAAGGTTATCAAGTCCCTGTCAGGGAACTTCAACAGTATAAGAGTGGTCTAGAGGGCACATCCCTGCTCAGGAGAAAACAGGGATTCCTTTCTAGGGAAGCCATGAATTAACCAATCAAAATGAACCAGGACTTGGTCCCACGGAGCTGCTGTCCAGTAAACCCCGTCTCAAAGCAGAGTTAAAACTTGATTAGCCCCGCCTCTATCCACAGAAGGTGGTTTACAAATAGAAGCATCCACAACCCATCATCTGGTGCTGGCAGTTCTGTCACCGCCTGCCCACTCTGCTCTAGCAGGGTTGTCCATAAACTTGACATAACCTCAGTTCTCAACCTGTGGGTTGCAGCCCCATTGGGGGCTGTATATCAGACATCCTGCATATCATATATTTAATTTACGACTCATAACATTAGCAAAATTACAAAGTAGTGATTCATGGTTGGGGGTCACTACAACACGAGGAACTGTAGTAAAAGGTCATAGCAATAGGAAGGTTGAGAAACACTCCTCTATACTGTACTATTAAGCCAAGAAAATTTCCCTTTCTTATTTGAAGGAAATTTACCTTTCTTATTTAAAGGAAACACTTTATGGCTTTCCTTTGGTGAATCCAAATCGCCAGCTTCACTACTTTTGCACTTTGGGGCCATTAAAATGGGGACTCTTGAACACAAACACTCAAATAACAAGGTGGTCCATCTGCTAACCCAGAAGGCTATGTATCTAATGGGGGGGTGACACTTATACCATAGATACACTACATAATTGATTCATGTCCTTAGCTGGATGCTGTGAGATGGCTCCAGATTTTTCCAATACTGCAAAACACCCTGATATTTATACCTCATAACTTATTTGTGCAGCAAATAGTTAATGTTTCGAGCTCATATTTTTGCATCCTGATTGTCCTTGAATAACTTAGGAAGTGAAAATGGAAAAAATGCCTGCATGTATTTGCAATGTCTAATAAACACTTAGAAGTACATTCTCCAGACAAACTATTCCTACAGTTTCTGAAAGCAATGCTTTCAATGTCTTACCCCTCCTAAGGTACATTTCCTTTTTTGGGCATTGTGTCTGGATACTGCCTGAGCCACGTCTCTCTCTTTTCTCCATGCCCCCTACCACCAGGCTGCAGATGCAATACAGGAATACTCCTATTACTCTGAAGTTTTTCTTTATCAGTTGGCAGATGCGTTGCTGGGAGGGGTCTCCTGTATTCTGATATGGTACTGCCATGAACTTGGATCCCTATGGGTCAGGAGGTATACTGTTGAGAGTTTTTTCCTCCTATCCTTGCTTCCTGAACCCACAGGCAAGCCAAGCAGCCTCTGCATGGTAGAGACATTGCATGGTAGAGGGCATGTTACAGCTGCTGATCTCAAAGCTAGAAGAGGGGGGAAGACCTAGAGCAGGGTCAAGTGCAGCACAAAGCCTCCTGACACCCCAAGTGGGAAGCCTATCCGGTGTTTGCTCAAAATAAAACAAACAAACAAAACCCAAAACATGTCACATTTTTTTTATTTGAATGGAGGCCTTCTGGAAATAACAAATGCAGGTTTGAGAAACTGTGTATACTAAGGACCCTCCTAAATTGGAGGTGCTAGGGGTCTGTGATTCTGGCTGGAGTGGGAACTGGGAGGGGAGATGAGGGCACTCATACCCACTATTGGTGCTTGTGAATAAAGGAATTCCATCACTGGTGTGGGCCTGGGAAGTAATGGAAGAGGTACTGCCATCAGGCAGATACAGTTTAAAGTTCAGACTTGAAGGCTAGAGATATGGCTCCATGGTTGAGAACAATGCTTGCTCAGGTTCAGTGCCCAGCATCCTTGGCTTACAACTGTTTCTAAGTCCAGCTCTAGAGTATCCCATATTCTCTTCTGGATTCAGTGGGCACTTGTACTCACATGTGCACAGACTAATACGTGTGAATGTGAGTATGCATGTGTGTGCATGTCCACACACATACACACTCATGATCTTAGAAAAGTCTTTAAGTTTTAACTTTACCATAAAGGGGCAAAAGGAAGGAGGAGAAAAGGGAGAGAGAAGCCAGAATTGCCAGGATAGGCAGGGCAGGAGATGCATTTTCCAGAGCACATAAATGAGCTGGGGACCCTGGGCCTTCAGAGCAGCTCCAGCGCATACTCTGGAGGTGGGAGCTCAGGGCAGCTTGAGTACTGCTATTATTGTAGAGTCTTTCACACAGGCTGTTCCTTGCTGTATAAAAGGATCCCATCATAGGTTTTAGCCTAAAAGGTTTAAGCAAAATGTGTTCCCTATAAAGGAAGTATAGAACAAAAAGCTGTTTCTAAATCAGAAGAGCATGTGAGCTATATGTGAATGGGATTTTATCTTAAAGGAGCCCTTCCAAGTCTTCACCTGCCTCCCCAGTTCCTAACGAGGATAGGTTTGGAAGGTTATCTCACAAGAAGAAGGAAGACACAGAGGAGAACAGTAGTCTTAAATTGCTTTCAAGGTCTATATGTTGCAAATCCATTCGAAGTGGCATGTTATTAAAATAGATTCCCTTTTCCTTAACCCTTGTAATTGGTGTTGGGGGACTGTGACAAATCTCCAAGGACTGTCCAGTGAAGGGGAGAAACACCAATGATGCTTTCTTTCTCTTCCTTCCCTCAATTTCCTTTTCCATTGCTGAGAATGCGTTTGGAAATGAAGTGAATCAAAGCAAACTTGCCCATTAATTCAGCCGTGATTAAAATGTAGAGCGTAAAGTCAGGAAACAGGCCTGGCCCAGCCTTCACGCAGTATTAGTACGCCCACATATAACACATGTGATGTGTATCCCTCACCATGGTGCTGCCTCTACCCCTCATCGGCTGGAATGCGGGGTTTATATGAGGGAGTTCCTGTTACTGGTCTCTGAGAACCTTCTGGAATGAAATGTTCGCAATGTAGGGCAGATGGAAGAAATCATTTGCATTTAAGATGGGTGCTCGGTGTGTGCTGAGGGCTTCCCTTAGCTGTGGGAGGCTCAGGCTGTGCTGGGAAGCATCCTCACGGGGCACTGCTTGCTGAGCTCCCTCTCTGGCTAAAAAGGCTACATCCTTTAGAAGACAAGTTCTGGAGCTTGGGAGACCTTGGTCCAAGTGCAGCTCTGGGTTGAATGGTTCACTCTGTACCCTGAGTAAACCTTCAGGCCTCCTAGTCTTTGGTGTTGAGTCTGTCATAGAGCAGGGACAAACAGCAGGTATGTCCCTGGGGTCAGCTGTGATACACTGCTTTCAGGACAGATGTGTGTCCTGAAACTGCACACAGGTGTGCTTCGGAATACACAATCACAAACATGTGGCCCATATGCTCCACCATATACCTGCCTACCTGGATGTGAAATACCCCTGCCCATTGCATGGTCTTTTACCCCAGGCCACTGTCCAGGGGTGACATGTGGTAGGAAGCAGACAGGGCTCTATGTTTCTGGGTCTGCCATGATACCAGAGATATGTGGAGCTGGCTTCATATTTCCTTTTTAATTAGAATATTATATTACAAGCTCACAGCTTGAAGGAATTCACATTAGAGAACACTCCCAAGCAACTAGCAACCAAGGCAGCAGAACATGACCAAGGACCCTATCACAACACCTGAAGCTTGCCCTCCTCCTAACTGCTCTGTTTAGCTCTGGCATGTCTCCCGAAGCCCTCATGTTAAAGACTCGGAGAGTTAAAGCAGTGGAGACTTTGGGAGGTGGATCTAGTAAGCTATCTTCTAACCATTGAGGGTGTACTCTCAAAGGCAACTGTGGGATCTTGGTACAACCTGAACATTAGGTGAATAAGACTTTCTATACCACATGTCCCAACCAGGATGTGGTGTCTTCCACAGGTCTAAAAATAACAGGGTCAATTGATCGTGGATTGGAACCTCTAAAACTATGAGCCAAGACAAATCTTTGTTCCTTTGAAAGCTGTCCCAGCTATGTATTCCAATCACAGAACAGTGACACACATGCCACCTCCCATCACTGCTCTAAATTCTGCCCATTTGTGTGCATTCTGTTCCAGTCACAATGCTGTGTGTGTGTGTGTGTGTGTG
>LOJH01019023.1:4410-25848 GCA_001685095.1 Ellobius talpinus | reverse complement strand
AGGTTCACTTTGGTTCTTCACACATAATGTAGAGAAGGTGCAGTTTACAGTAGTGAGCCAGAGGCTACAAGAGTTAAAGCACAATATGGAAAAGCAAACAAGAAAGAATTTATCTTTAAGTCCTAAGAAGAGTAAGTAGAGCCTGGGGTTCCCAGTGGTGTCTTTATGTAAAGCGTTATTAATAAGCAGAAGGAGATCATTTGGTTGCCATAGTTATTGAGGAAGGAAGGGCAAAAATGCCTTTGCACTGAGGTCCTGAGAATTTATTTTGGATGCAGTGAGCTTTGTTTTGTTTTGCTTTTTGCCATGATTTCAGATGTCATGGTCAGTGGTAAATGTCCATTTGACAGAGTCTAGAATTACTTGGGGATGGGTCTCTGACTATGCCTGTGTGGAATTCCTGATCACATTCCTTGAGGTAGGAAAATGGATGGGAACCTGGTGTTTATAAATGGAGAAATATACTTTAATATTCAATCTGTGGTCATGAAATTAAAACAAGCATTAACCACAATCAATATTTAATAGGTAGTTTTTAAAGCTAGGTTTCTTTGCTTTAAAAAGCCATCTACTGTGGGTGGTGCCAACCTGACCTTGAATTGTATGGAAAAGTAATCTGAGTAAATAGTCTGGAACAATTCCGTAAACAATGCTCCTTCATGGCTTCTGCTCACTTCCCACCTTCAGGTTCTTACCTGGAGTTCCTGTTTTGGATTCTCTCCATAATGGAGTATAGCTGTAAGTCAAGTGAACCCCTCAAGTTGCTTTTGGTTCTAGTGTTTAGCACAACAAGAAAAACCTAACTAATATACACAGTCATGTACCAATGCAATATATCATAGGTTTAAGATTAATAGTATGTTGATAGGTTAGGCAGTATTTGAAGTGTGCACACATATATAAATCCACATGAAGTATACAGTACACACAAATATATTGCTATATTACTTCTATATTTGTAAATATATATGTATATAAAACTCTACAATTTCTCCCAAGGTCTTTTCAATAGCATTTTCTCTTCTTTCCAAATACTGACAGCAATCTTACATCTTATTAGAGATGTGCTGTCTCTGGAGTCATAAGAATCCTTCTCTTGTATCAGGGTCAAGATAATTCTGTTTTCTGTGTTTCAGACTATTCTACACTGATCAACATGAGTCATATTTCTTCTCAGTATAAAAGCTAATATGAATGAATGTTCTCATTCTTTATATTTAAAAGTATTGAAAGTCAAATCTGTAAAATAAGCCTTCAATAACCTTTTTTCACATTGTTTTCTGTTTCAAATTACAATTTTTTTTAGAAATTGAGAAATCCTGGAAGTCTGACCCTGCTTGAGTTTCTGATGGGCAACTGACAAATGTTTCCAGTAGTCTTTTTGCTGTTTCCCTTAGGGTTTTCTATCTTCTTGGAATTTTTTCCCTGAATGTGGTGTTGTTGTAGAGCACTGAAGTTTGGCTTTCATGGAAACATCACAGCAGTAATTATGTATTCTGTGTGCAATCATCTTTAATGTCTCTTTCTAGAATTAGGTTGTCAGTTCTAAGAGTATCTGTTTTGTTTATTCCCCTGTCCCCTTGGGCTAGCACCAAACCTGTCACATAGTAGGAGTTAATAAATATTTATTGACAAATGTCTGAGAAAACTTTCCAGAGTTGATTTTTTTCTCACATGGATTTTTTGTTTGTTTGTTTGTTTGTTTGTTTTTCTCCTCTCAGAATCTCACTTTGTTCATACAAGATGTTTAGGGATATCCATGAGAAAAAATTGCATGGTTACGGTAAAACCTCTCTTTCTTCTCCTTCCATCCTGCCAGATTTTATCTGACACAGGACAGGCACAGAACTCAACACATGAGGGGTTCTGAACACAAAGCACATGCAACTATGGAAATCAGAGTCATGTTGTTGTGTGCAGCTTTTTTATGGCTGTGATTTATACCCCTGCTGCTAGAGCTGGGTGTCTGGGGGAGTGTTGTTCTTGTAATTAGAAAGTGAAACAGATGTGAAGCTGCCAGTATAAATGATGTTTCTATTATAATGCTTCTCATTGCTCACTGATCATTTCCACTTCACCTATTGAAATTCTCACTGGAAAGATCTGGCCGTCAGGTAACAGTCACCATTAGAGAGTCTGCCCTGCAGTATGGGCCTGAAATAATGCTTGCTTCATGATGCTTTTAAAACAAGGCCCTGAAAGAGACCATGCAAATGGGAAGCCTGGGAAGAAGGAGACATGAATTTCAACATTCTTTATTTCCTTGTTTCTGAAACCAAGTATTGGATGTATAATCTTAATGACATGAGCAGTGTTTTGCTATTAAGTTTTATAGAATTTACTCAGCTTGTCATTTTAACCCGAGTCTATCTTCTCCAGTTGACCAAAGTAGAGAGGAAAGGAGACCTTCATCCTTAATAAATCTAAGCTAAATAAATCAGAGACAGATGGTGCTAGCCTAAGCAAGCACCCACCTATTCACTAAGTTCTGTGATAGGCAGTAACATGCAAACCACCCTCAACATCCCTCAGAGAATTATTCACACAGCTGTGCTGATAGACACTGACAGACTTTGGTTTACTTATGTTTTGCTGAGGCCAGCACCTGCACAGGAGGAAGGATGGATGTTATGGTGAAGGTTTTAATAGGATTTTGTCTTCTCAGATAAGTGGTACTAAGTACCAAACAACCTAGACCCTACAAGTAAGGAAGAGCTGATTCTGGAATCTTTGCCCTAGAGGAATACATGCTACCGTGGAAAGGACACAAGGTCAGACTTGGACCACTTTGCCCAGCCTTGACTTAGCAGGACACTGCGGGTGGGAGTCCAAAGTGATGTACAGTCGTACAGTCTTCACTCCTG
The DNA here is from genome assembly GCA_001685095.1 of Ellobius talpinus. Lineage (NCBI taxonomy): Eukaryota > Metazoa > Chordata > Mammalia > Rodentia > Cricetidae > Ellobius > Ellobius talpinus. The sequence continues at coordinate 22,984 of LOJH01019023.1, read as the reverse complement.
GAGAAAGTTGGTCAAAAAAGTCGACGATGAAAATCAGAGGGAAACTTATGGAATGCCTAAGGGATATGAGTGTTATCCTTACGCAGGTGCCGTGCTGACCTCTATCTCCTTTCAATTGTAGTGTAAGTACTGTTGAAACCAGCACAGTAGTTAGGATTAATGAGAGGATGATATTGCTGAAGAGGAAAGCATGTGACAATAGGGGATATTAGAAGCAGCTTCAGTCCATTTGATCTCTTCCTCTGTGCTGGCTCCATTTGTCCTGGCTCCGTTCTCATCTTGAAAACTGCGGCAGCATAGACATGAGGAGTGAGCTTAAAAATTCATTGAGTCTTGGTCCTTATGTCTAAACGGGGAGATCTGAGAGCAAATGGATGTATTTCATACTCACAGTGTCTATCAGGAGGTCAGAAGGAGCCTATAATGTGTCTGTTCTCAGAACTTCACAATGTGTGGTCCGTGCTAGCAAGCAGTACTTCATTACTATCTAACGTGTTAGTGATGTCACTCAACACTTCACCAACAGTTTTGAGTACCAAATCAGTTTGGTGCAGATTCTGGCTCAGTAGAACATTTGCAAGTATAACACCTTCTCTTTGCTGCAAGGTGAAGCTTCAGACAAGGCTCTTTGACCTCGAGGAGGGAACACTTCTCTGTCTGGTTTCAGTGCCATCAGGGAGGGGAAATGATTGTCAATATTCAAAGACAATGGTCTGTTCCTTCTTTGAAAAGAATGCTGCTCTTAAAAGAAAAAAAATCCCCTCAGCAAGCAAATGAAGCTGTAATGAAACAGGAAATTTAGGAAATGAGTTGCAGAGATGCACAGCTTTGATGTGCCTTTGGAGAGCCGCCGTCAATAAGATGATGGCCAAACTCATTTGATAAAACACAGAGAAAGACAAATTTAAACTTCTAGTTTAAAAGCCTGCACAAATACATGTACTCACACACATGCCTCTTTGATCAGTTAATGGAATTCACCAGTAAAACACATTTTCAACTCCAAATGGTTGTTAGTCAAGTTTTTCACCTTTTACTTCACATTCCTTCATAATGGCCTTTTGAGTTCATGGAATCACCCTCCACTCTACTTCAAAGACAGATGTGTGTTTATTATCCCCATTCAGCCCAGAAGAAAGAAAAGCTTTTTTAAAAGAACCTTGCAAATTTGCACATAATACCCAACATTGCACAGGAAAATGACCACATGCAAGATTATACTTGTAAAATCATAGTCATTGAGAGAAAGATAATCTCCATTACGGGTACCTCCAGCTCTGCTCTGCCCATTAGGGGTAAGTGTCATCCTATGATGAGAAGTCATTCATCACATGAAGTTTAGTTACTAGCAGAGAGTGAGGCTTCCTTAGACTTATGTACATAGACTTAAAGAACAAATCTCTAGTCTCTAAGTCATTCCCTAATATACACTAAGCTGCATGAAGCCAATCTCCTAGCATCTCCAAACTGCTCACAGTTAAGTCTCAACCCCACACTTCTCTGGTATCATATTTTAATTATAGCATGACAATAACAAAAGGAAGTAGAGGTTTTGTCACAAGAGTACTGTAAGAAATACAGGCAAGGTGGTTCACACTCGTATGACTCTGCTTGGTAGGCTAAGCTAGACTTGATACAAGTCTAATGCCAGCCTATGGTAAATAAAGAACAAAACCAAAAACAATAATATAATATCCCATAAGGACGTAATGACTATGAAAGGATGAGAAGCCTTAATTCCTGGTTTCAAAATGCTACTTGATATAATATAGCTCAAAAGAAGAGAAACATTACTTATTATTGGAGTCTTGAGAAAAAGTTTATTTAAATATGTTGAAAGGATCTGATTATTCAGCGATATGTTTTTGGCTCCTATTTCCATACCCTTTTGAACAGCCATGAAGGTCAGTGTAATTTTTGAAAGAGACAACACAGCACCTGTCTAGCTTGTTCCACCCAGGAGGTCAACGTACTACCATCAAAGTGTGTTGATATGCTGGGCACCAAAGCACAGCAAACGTACAACTTCCAGTGAGGACTTTCAGGTGTTTCAAGCCAGCAGGGACTTCAGAGCCTTCTTATAGAGCAAACCTTGTGGGAACCAAAGCTAACCTCTGAGATCATTGATCACACATATTTTTCCACACAGGAAAAGTGTGCTCCACTACAGAAAAAAACAAAAACAAAAACATTTCACATGCATCAAATGTCCTTTTGTCCCCAAGTCAAAAGTTAAAACATACACACAAATAACTAAAACCCACCCCAAGACAAAACCCACAACAAACATTTAATAAACAAACAAACAAAAAACCAGACCAAATAAACAAAAATCAGACTCTAAAGTGTGGGTTTGAGGGAAAAGAAAACCTGCTTCCTGAAAGCAGCCATTACAGGATAGGTTAATGGGGACCAGCTAAGTCAAGGCCCCTTTGCCTCTTACCAGTTTGGGTTCTGTTCCTTCATGCTTATTTGTCCTCAATAGCAAGAAATTTCCTCCTTCCCAAATTCAAGCCATCTGGGTTATTAAAAACTTAGTCAATCCTAGTTAATAAGTCTACAACCCAATGTTCTTGACAACACTTAATATGTTAAACTACTGTCCTAAATGATAGTGTGTTACATCTATGAAGTCTCTTAATTCTGTGTCCTTCGGCCAGCTAGAAAATTTTCATCTCCCAAGATTTTTATAATTTTGAACATTTATAGTCATTAAGCAGAGTTGTTTGATTGTGTGGATGTTGTGGTATTATTTAAATCACTCTCTGTAAAAGAATTCTTTATACTTTTCTCTATCACAGAAGACATTTTGATCAAAGCATCATCTTTCTATCCATCCATATCCACATGATAAAAGAGGAATAAAAACGAACAACATGGAAACTAGTTAAAAATGCAAATTGGCTTTTTATAATACAAAGTGAAATACAGTTTTGGCAGAGCTTATTTCACATGCATTTCTGTTTCTTGAGGTTGTGTTTTACAAATGAGATACTCTGTCCTTGGCTATGAGAATCTATAGCTGTTTGCAAATATTAAGCCATTAATAATTTTGGTCTCCTTAGGGTGAATGAGTGGAGAGCATTTTGCTTTTAAAAATCCAGAAGAAACATAGAAAAACTGTGCATGCCACTCCCCAGGATGACTTCAGTGATAAAGTATCTCATACAGCACTGCATTGAGTTACTACTCATTAATCTTCTGGGTTATTTTTCACCAGATAACATTTCTTTAGCATACACCAAGTTTATGTACTGAAAACAATGTATGGAGGTTTTCAATACAAGAAATGATATTGTGTGTTTAACTTATGTAAAGCCCTTGGGAGACTTGTGGATTAACCCTTATCAGTAAAAGAAAATGCATAAGATATTTAGGAGATAGTATAATTAAGTACCTTTAGGCAATCCCTGGACATATAATATTGCAGAGGGCTTGAAGAATTTTTAGGCAAGCTCTGGCTGTTCCCTGTCACAGGAACAGTTACACTATCAATTTGATTGCACAGTTTTTCACTATTTAGAAAAAAAATTATTCGACAAATGTAAAAAGACCAGCTAGTGTGTAAAATGTTGAGATAACCAACTATTTATGCAGAGGCTTTTGAAACTAAAGCAGAGTGTCGTGGTAGAACTGATAGGAGCTGAGTCATTATGCAGGAATGGTGAGTGCACACTCTAATAATAGGAGCCCTATTATGTATTGTCTAGCTGCACACAGACACTTAGGCTGTCGACACGTGCAGCCATTTAGTCAAGCTGGAGTGCCAAACTTTTATGTATCATGTAGACACATTTTTATTGAGTGACAAATTGCCTAACTTTTAAAATATCTTCAAAGAGTGTTTCTCAGAATAGCCCTGCCTACTTCTTCCAGCATCATTCACTTCCTGACCATCAATAGATCAGTCAATCAATCATTAATCAATCAATCAGAATGAGGCATTATAAACATGTCAGAACCTTTCTATTTCAACAACTTGTGACATTCAAAAGTGAAGGAGGTGGAGGAAAAGAGTATGCATGTATAGTTGATAATATTTTATTTTCCAAATAAGCATTTAAAGATTTTTTTTTAAAAAAAAATGTGTATCTGTGTGTTTCTGCATAAGTTTATGTGTACTGTGTGCTTACAGGTGTCCAAAAGGCCAGGGTAGGGTAGGACATCAGAGCCTTTGGAAATAAACCAGTGTCTTCTGCTTGATCAGTAAATATTCTTAACTTTACCTGCTGAGCCATCTCTCCAACGCCTAACACAAATTAACATAATAGAAACTTTCAGTACCAAGTACTATCATCAGTGCATAATAAAAGACATATTTAAAATCACTGAGAAGCAGATATATATTTCAGACTAACATGCATTACTTCCCCAAAACAGGACTTTACTGATACATATGCTGACATATGCAGACACAGTTACAAACGTCTGCACACACACACACACTCACACACACACACACACACACTCACACACACACACATACACACACACATATCTATCCTTTTATGCTTTTATGTTATGGATACTGAACGGCTAATTGTTCTTAGCATTATCAAAAGTTGGTAGATTTTGGAAATACATGATTGCTACCTAACATTTCCTCTTACGTAGTAATTGTCAGGCAATCTGAGCAATTTCTGGTAGTAATTCAACAAGAAAACAATGGTAGGAAAATAAATTCAGGTTGATGTGTGCACCAATTACTGACTGCTTTTCAGCTCCCACCTTGCACCTTTTGGCTCTTGCCTGTGAGACTGGGGCTCTGCAGATTACTTTTATTTCACCCATTTGCCTCCTCAGGGAGAAGTCATTTTCTACACATGGGTCTTGATACAGGAAGCTGTAAATCTTTCTGCTAGAATCTGGGCTGTATTTTCCTCCAATATTTGCAGGTCGAACTTTCTTTTCACCCATAGAAAGATACTTACTACTGTCTCTTTAGTGGTTTGGGGGCCCTAATTAGTGGCCCTTTATTTAAATTTCCAAATTTTTATAACCCATTCTTGTCCCTTTGTTCTATGGTCCCACAGAGCAGAAGTTGCTTCTTGCAGCTATAATCTCCATGGCAGTTGTTCTCAAGCTATGTGTCTCAACCTATCAGGGGTCAAATTATCCTTTCACAGGGGTTTCCTAAGACCAGATGAAAACACAAATATTTATACTATGATACATAACAGTAGCAAATTATTGTTATGAATTGGTAACAAAATAATTTTATGATGGGGGTCACCACGACATGAAAAACTATATTAAAGTGTTATAACATTGGGAAGGTTAAAAACCATTGCTCTAGGGTATCTTAGGATATAGTGAAAGTGATGAGCAATTTATATGTTCAGTTTGAACACACTCACGCAGGGTTTCTTAAAAGCTTTTCTCTTGAGAGAATGTCCCATGAAAGAAATGCTTGCATAGCCACAGTATAAAGTGCACAAAGGAGGTATACAAATCAAACAGATCACAACCAAATTTACTTTATAATAGTTCTTTGGGATAAGGTTGCCATTTATTAAAGATGAAATCAAACTTGCGAATGAGTGCGATGGAAATGTTGGTTTATTCTTAAAGATTTAAATCATGGTTGAATTTTGTCTTCTGCAACAAGCTGTTATGTTGTTGTATGAACAGAAAATTTTGTATATACAATAAAATATTGTCAGTTCATCACATATAGTGATCTGGTATCTTGTATTGAGCCAATGTGCCTCAGATAGGTGTCATTGTTGTGTGGTGTAATAGTATACACAGATCATAGCACATATGTTTTGTGTTCAGAACCAAGGATGGAGTGAAGGTGCAGAATACAACACAGGTGAGCATTGTTAGAAGTACCTTGGTATGTGGCACAGTTCCTTCTGAATTTCTGATTTTTGTACATTCATAAACCTTCCACAGTTACTACATTTTTACTACTCTCCCACAATTGTTATATGGCACTAGGGTTGCTAGGTTGCCAGGAAAGCATTGTTTCTGAATGTGTCTCTGAATAAGTTAGCATTTGAATAAATTGACTGAATTAAGGTGATCATTCTCATCCATATATATCAGATAACACTTGAAGTCTGAACTAAATAAAAAAGGCAGGAAGAGGCAAAATACTCCTCTGAGATGGGGCTTCCATCTTCGGCTGTGTTTGGGCTTTGTACCTGCTATATACCCAGGCTACAGACTTACACCAGAGCTCCCTACAGTTCTCATTATTAATTAAATTCTGGAATGCTGGGTTCTCAGCGTCAACATTTATCCTATACTTCTTAGCTTCCCTAAACGTGTGAACTTATTTCCACATAAGTCATGCTTCTCTGGAGAACCCTGACTTACTTGGCAAGCTCCATCCTTAGGTCTAATTCCTGCAGGGTGCTTGTTTTTGTAAACACAGAGTTATTGGAATACAGGCCTAATATTGTTGATAAAGGAGGTAACTGCTTTCTTGCTTTCACTGTTAAGACATGATGTCCACAGGATTCAGACTTTTTCTATCTCCCCTTTTTAGAAAGTATTTGCTGACCTCTGACTTTCTGACTGACGATTACATTTGTTTTTCTTCTTTTTCAGGCATGCTGATGTTTGAAAGAAGGTCTTGTTATATACTCTAGACCACCATAGAATTCTTGATCCTCCTGCTTTCAGCTCATGAGTGTGAGAAGTACAGCTCTGGGCCACCACACCCTGCTTAGAGATCTCTTTTCACCTTTCAGTTACTGGTCAGGAAGTTCATGTCTATTTAACTGTGTTTTAAAATGCTAAATTCATTTCAGGACCTGATGCATAAAGTCTCTTTTTTAAATAACCAGCTGAACTTTCTATTTTAAAACACTTTAAATTAGCAAAAACAAGAACTTTGAAAACTATACTCAAAAGTGAAAAGGCAAAGAATATAATAATGGTAGGTTAAATATGCTAACAAATCATCTGAATTAGTTAGCATATTCCTAAAGTTAAAAAGGAACCAAAAGTTTTGTATCAAGAAGAAATCGTAAGTAGCCAAGAGAAAGAGAAACTTCTTAATTGCTCCTACTAAAGCCAGAACAACCTTTAATAAGAATATTTACAAACAAGAATGATTGTCATGGAGACCAGTGCCCACAGCAGATCAAAGAAGAACTTGAAGCCATACTGCATCTCAATGAAGGAAGGCCACAGGTCTATGGAGTGTTTCCCTTCACTCTGCTCTAATGACCTGAAACATATCTTATGAACACTGGAAATATGGATTCAAATTACATCTCGGTGCAATTCTGCATGTTTTTCCTTTACAAGGTACTGTTTGGGTTACAAAGATATAAAAATAAAACATATATAGGGATGAGCAAAGAAGTACAAAGAGAAACTCATTATTTTTATCCCATCAGTTGACAGAAACCCATTAAGGATATAACTACTGGGAACAGTGCTTGGACATGACAGCCCATTAGGCAACTTATTTTTGGATGCTCATTAGGAGGCTATTTTGCCTAATACACTGTTTTTCCTACCTAGGCTTTCAAAGTCAGTTAGTTACTACAAGAGCAATCATAGTTTTGACTACAATCTTAGGGACTTAATCAGCTTCATTTCATTCCAACAGAACTCACTTCTATAAGACATTAAAACTTTATCAATACTTCTGACTTCTATATCTCAGAAGATTTTGCTGCATACAATTTGTGTTTGCCTATGCTACTCATTCACAGTTATAGTAGACTTGAGTTCCTGTGGTAGACACTCTAAAGCATTTCACTTTCTAAAACATTTTCATTCTTACCATGGGCAAATACTTTGGCAAAAATTTTCTATAAGAAACAAGAATTTCTGATTACATTATTTGACTTCTGTTATAATTACTTGTTGTGACCAAATGGACACCCAAGAAGCAATCTAAAGGAGGAAGGGTTTATTTTGACTTTCTGTCCCTTAACTCCATCAGTGTGTGGTTAAAATTCCCCATGAAGACCTTAATTAATCATGGTACTAAAGTATTTTCAGCCATGAAGGGCCAGTACAGCTTCCATCAGCATAAACAGGAGATGGGGGGGACTTTTATGGACAGGGATGTCTGCTTGGAGAAGACAGAGACTGAAAATCAAATCCTGTGTGTAAAGAGATTAGATGTGTTCTATGTAACAGTTTCCTCTGAGGTGAACCTCCATCTTGAAGGGAAGCTCCCTAAAATACAGAATATTCTAAAAGGAGGTGAAATGTCTCACCCTGGAGAGAACCTGTTGAGCTCAGGAGGAAACCCAATAGCTTCTAGAAACCACTGAAAGTGACCTGGTTTATTAGCTGCCTCCTTCTCCAAGCATATTTAACCAGTAAGGGATTCTACAAGACACTCTCAGGACACATATCTGCCTAGAAGAGGCAGAGACCAGTTGAGGTGCCTGGAAGAGGCTCAAACTACATGAGCTGTCTGCAAGAAACACCCTCTAACTTGTTGAACTGCCTGCAAGTTGTGTAAGGGGCTCTATTTCCAGGTTCCATGAGCATCATACCTGTTGGTTGTTGGGAGGGGACTTGATCATGCGGCTATCTTTGAGTTATTTCTGCACCTGTAAGCAAATTCTTATCCATATTCCTTTAAGAAACCCAAATACAACTCACTGGTTCACGCACAAAATTGAACTTTGGTGGTATACTGACTTTGATCTGTTATTAGTTTCCTATCTGGGATGAATTGACCTTTTGTTCATGTATCCCTTGGAATAGTGTCAAACAATAATAGTCATGACCAACCCACTACATGAACATATACAGAAATATCCCAGTGAAACCCATTAATCTGTGTAGCTAGCATGTGCCAAAAATGTAAATGAAGCAAAGAAAATGACTGGCATTGACTGAGAACTATTTGAATATAAAGCAAAACCTATAGGATTTCACCAACATTCTTTTGGCTGCTACCCAAACAATCTATTCTCATTGGGATATTGTTATTGTTGCAAAATAAATCTTTTTGGCAATTGCAGTGTAGACATATCCCTTCCCTGTCCTCCTGCATCTTTTCTGACATCCTGAGACTGCGTTTTATGAAGCTAAGCTTGCTCTGACATACAGCGAAGTGAAATCCTATATCTCTGTTTCTGGAAGGCAGTTGGTTCTCACTTAGTATGACTGTTGATACTCATTGTCAGCTTGGCTGTGACTGCCAGTCACCAGGAGACACACTTCAGGCTGTGCTTGTGAATTTCTTTCCAGGGAGGTTTAACTGAGCAGATAAGACCCACTCTGAATCTGAATAGCGTCATCACATGGGCTGGGGTTAAAGATTTGATAAAAGAAGGAAGAAAGATGAACATGAATCAGGAGTCTTTCCTGACACCATGTCTTACCCCAGTCACCATGAGCTGTTTTCCTTATTGAAGTGAAAGCCAAATAAACCTTAAAATTGTTTGATTTGTTGTTGTTGTATTTGGTTTTTGTTTGCCTTTTTAAGAAAGATATTTATTTATTTATTATTGGTTTTGACACTCTCTTTTTATTCTCTTGTATATTACATCACAATCACAGTTTCCCTCCCCTCCACTACTCCCATTCCCCCTACCTCTTCTCTCTCCCAGATCCACTCCTTTTCCATTTTCCCTTCAGGAAAGATCAGGCCTCCCAGGGATATCAACAGAATACTACATAGCAAGTTACAATAAGACTTGATACCCTTATAACAAGGCTGAACAGGGCAACTCACCAGGACAGAAAGGACCCCAAAAGCAGGCAAAGGAGTAAGAGACACCACCAAATCCAACTCTTGGGAGTTTCACAAGAATATCAAACTACAGAACCATAACAAATATACAGAAGACCACCCTTGAACACATGCAGGCTCTATGATTTTCTCCTCAGTCTCTGTGAACCTCTATGAGCCCTACTTAGTTGATTCTGGAGGCTGTGTTCTCATTGTGTCTTTGACTCTCTGCTTCCTACAGTCCCTCCTTCCCCTCTTCTGAAGAGTTCCCTGACCTCCACCTAATGATTGGTTATGGGTCTTGAGGTGGGGTGATGAAGGGAGAGAGTACTAGGAGAGACAACTAGAAGTGGGGGGCATTTTGGAGACAAGGTGGAAACCTAGTGTAGTGGAAATTCTCTGGAATGTATAAGGTTGACCCTAGTGAAGACTCCAAGTAATGAGTGATACAGAGCCTGAACAGGTCATCTTCTCTAAGCAGGCAAGACTTCCAGTGGTAGGACTGGGACAACAACCCAGGCATAAAATCTTCAGGCTAATTCATATTGCCTGTAAGATATGATAAGATAATAGTAACTCAGAGACTGTGGAAGTGGCCAAACCATGAATGGTCCAACTTGAGGTTCACATCATGAGAGAAGTCCATGCCTGACACTGCCTAGATGACCAGTAACCAGAGGCTGGATAGACAAGAGTACTAGGATAGAACCAAACTTGACTGACAGAAAGCAAAACTGTCAATGAAATGATTCCTAATTATATTCTTCTATACTCATAGATGAAGACTAACCCAATTGTCTTCAGAGAGGCTCTTCTTTTGTGGCTGAAATGACAGAAAAAAACCTGATATATAAGTTGCTAATGTTTCTGAGATGTTGTAGTCTATACTCCAGGAGACTGGATTTAGTAATATCTGGAGAATTAATCACCTTTTCTTTTGTAATGATAAAGTACCAGGATCAACTTATAGACACAAGAGTTTATTTTAACTAAGGTTACAGAGGGATAAGAGTACATCATGATGGATAGACACAGCAGAGCAACTGACAAACATGATGGCTGGAGCAAGATGCTGAAAGCTTAAGTCTTTAACCACAAGCACAAAACAGAAAATGTTATCTGGGAGTAGAATGAGACCTTAATCTCAAGGTCTGCCCCTCTGACATACTGCAATAAGACCACATCTCCTAAACCTCTGCAAACCGTGTCCTCAACTGGGTACAGAGAGAAGTTTTTGTCCCACCTGATCCCACAGCCATTCAGTCCCCTCCCAAAAAATCCACACAGAGGCTTATATTATAAACTATTTGGCCTATTAGCTCAGGCTTATCATTAACCAGCTCTTACAATCTAAATTAACTCACAATTTTCGTCTATGTTTAGCCGCATGGTTTGGTACATTTTCTTAGTGACCCATCTCTGTGTCTGGCTGGTGCCTGTGTCTCTGCCTTTCCTCTTCCCAGAATTACTCAAGTCTGGTCACCCCCACCCATGCTTCCTTCCTGTCTACTGGCCAATTAGGAATTTTTCAAAAACCAATACAAGTGATAAATCTTTGCAGTATGTAAGAGTTTTCCCACAGCAACTGGGGACCAAGGATTCAAATGCCTGAGTTGGGGGGAAAATTCAATGAAACACCAGGCCTAGTGCTAGTATCTTTCTTTTTTCTTGTCTCTGGAACATCTCATGACTACAAACCAGCTAGATAAAACATGTTTGCAGAAACACTAAAATAGCTTTATGTAATATGGAGTCCTAACTTCCACTGTAACATCAAGATGCATTCTGCCTTGCAGTAGATCCAGGTAAAAGAACCCTACATGATGTTTCAGTTAAAAATTCCAGAGCACATTGAGTCCTATTGGGCAGAAGTGACACAAACCAAGTACTATCAGAATGCAGCAACAACCTATAAAATGTGAGTGCATGTTAATTCCCTTTTGAATTTATAAACTCTAAATACAACTAAAATATTGTGTATAACCTATATGTTATGCCAAGTTCCTAGTCTATAAAAGACCTAAATGCAAATCCATCAAATGTCTGATTGATCTATAATACACATCCTGTTTCTCCGTAGGTTTTTAGCTCATAAATATATTGATTTGCTGAATAGTAAGTTACATTATTCCCATTGGGTCAAGTTGGTGTCTATCTCACATTTCTCATTGGTAAATTACTGTATTTAGAGAGTACAAAGCCACAGAGGCAGGTATGGATTGTTGATTGCTCTATGATTTTGAAAAATGCTACTCCAGGAAAGCTAAATATTCTACATTATTGATTTCATAGCTATTGAGTATCAAATAAAAATACCTGTAAATCTTTCAGATAACTAAACGCATAGCATTAAAAGAAACTATGGTTATAGTGATTCAAAAAGCTCTCTGCTCTTTCTTTTCTCCTCTTCTCTCTGTATAGTATAGTAGTCTTACGTTTGCTTAATGGTGCAGTGGGAAAGCAGAGAATGTTGGTCCTAGGAGATAGGCATTGAAATATTCCACTGGCAAATTCCATAAACTTATGTAATCTGCTTTATAATAAGTGTGACTTTCATATCTACATTTGTATAAAAATAATTTGTAAGCCAAGGTATTACAGAGCACAGATAATGCATCTGATTGTTCTTCTCTGTTGCTCACTGCATAGCACTAAATAGCTACCAGTATGTCTTCCTTTTATGGTTGCAAAAAGCAAGCAAAGTATTATGTTACTAACACGGGGATCTGACTTAAAGTGTCTGGATGCTCTGAGGTGAAAAACCTGCCCTCCACTGATACTAACTAAAGAGCCACAAGAACAAGAGCTGAGCCATAGCCCACAATCACCTCAGCCCTCTTCCATTTCTTTTCTTCTAGGTTTTAATTAAGAAATTGTGACATTTGTCTTCAAACATGGGAAGCTTGCCTATCTGTTATTCTGTGTACCCTTTCCTTTATTAGATTAGGTGGCATTACCTATACAAACAAGAATCCAACAAATGCTTCTTCCCCACAGATTATAGAACCAACTGAACCAGAACACCATTTATTTGTAACTTGACACTAACCGGAAGAACCAACTCTAAAACATTTTTCAGTTGAACAAGTACCACATAGAACTAATTCACAGTGAAACCAATTTTTTAGTGTCCAAAATACTTTAGTCTGAATCAAAATATCTTGCTGTTTAATAGGGTAACTAATTATTATAAAGTAAAATCATATGTCTGCTCTATTACTAAGTACAAATATAAATCTACATTTTATCTTTCCTTACTAATATTCAATATTAACATTTGAGTGCTATCTATAAACATGCTGTATAAGTCACATAATTCTGTAAGTAACATAATATTAATATTTACCATGCATTTTATTAATTTTTAGTTATGACATTTGCATATTCACTTATATGAAGTTTAAAATTTTGTATGCATGGGTATATTATATGTGTTCTATTTTAATTTCTGCTTCCATGATAAAGCACTATGACTAGAAAACTACTTAGGGAAGGAAAATAATTTATTTGACTTATACTTCTAGGTCACAATCCATCACTAAGGGAAGTCAGGCCAGAACTCAAACATGAACTTAAAGGCAGGCCTGTTTGCTATTCCACCTACCAATATCATTAACTAGGGAACTCATTCACAGGCAAGAAAGTATAACAGAAATCAGAGAGGATAGATAACTTGTTTGCTGATTCATTCTTAGCTAGCTTCTCTCACAGTAGAGGACCATTCCCTACCTCAGGAATGATGTCACCCATAGTAGGACAGTCCCCTCTATACCAATTAGCAATCAAAACAGTTCTCCTGCACAAACATGTATACAGGCCAATTTGATCTGGGAAAATCCTCACTCGTATCTTCCTTTGAAGATGAGGGTAGGCTATGGCAGTTGAAAGGTAAAGCTAACTACGACAATGCTCATGTTTGTGTGTGTGTGTGTTGTGTGCATGCATGTGTGTGTTCACATTTTGGGTTCATATATGTATGTGTATACATAAATGGAGGCACAAGGTTGAGTGTCTTCCTAGATTGTTCTCCATCATATATATTGAGTCAGGGTCTCTTACCACCCCTGCATTCACAGTTTCAGTTAGTCTGGTTACCCAGCTTGCTTCAGGGAATATCTGTCTCTGTCTTCATTTACTAGAATTCCATACAGGCTAACACTCCTACTTGACTTTTATATGGGTTCTAGTGATCTAAATTTGAGCACAGTGAGAGACTTATCATAAGGCCATCTCAATGTCTCAAAATGGCATTAGTAATAATCTGATGTGGGATTTCCCCCTGTATGCTATGAGTATGTTTAGGTTTTATTACCATTGGTTAAAAAAAGAAACTGCTTTGGCCTATGACAGGGCAGAATATAGCCAGGCTGGAAGATAGATAGATAGATAGATAGATAGATAGATAGGTAGATAGATAGATAGATAAGGAGGGAGAGAGAGTTGGTGGAGTCAAGGAGATGCCATGTAACTGCCAAAGGAGATAGATGCCAGAACCTTACCAGTAGGCCACAGCCTCATGGTGATACATAGCTTAAAAGAAGTTGGTAAATTTAAGATGTAAGAGCTAGCTAGAAATACGCCTAAACCATCAGTCAAACAGTGTTGTAATTAATATACTTTCTGTATAATTATTTGAGTCTGGGCAGCTGAGAAATGAAAGAGCAGTCTCTGTCTACAAAATGGAACCCACCATCTGTGCATGAATCCACTTACGATCTAAAAAAGCTTAAAAAAATGAAGGCTTCACGATCTACAAAAATGGGAGCCAAGCACCCCTTCTTGGTAGCTGCATTTTTCTTCTGATAGGCTCTGTTTACTGGCAATAAGTAGAGGTATGGCTCCTTTAAGGGAAGGCTTCCTGACTCCAGGATTAGCAGCAAAAACTGTACGGCTTCTTTTGAGAGACAGTTTCCTGATTCATGCTGGCAGCACAAACAATTCTGGCTCTTTTGGAAGGTCTGTGGAGCACTTTGTTGGGGTTTGTGGGCAGTGTGCTGCAGGTTACTTGGTGGGCCAACTGCTTCTAAGAGCTGGTTTGGTAACCAGGACCCGAGAACTGACAGTAAGTGGACATATGCATGGTGGAAAGCTGAGCAGGCTAGAGCCTACAGCCAAAGTGGATGTTTTCGTCCTAGCCATTCCTGCTTAACAGTTCACAACAGTGATCAAAAAAGGATTATACTCAACAAAGACAGATTCACACTTAAATAAACCTGTGAATGAGTCACAGTGTGTTTTAAAACATATACGCAGACTTGGCAGAGAGAGGAGAAAGAGTATAGACCGTTATAAAAAGACAAACAGTCATACATTAAAGGAGTAAAGATAATAAAATAAATATTAAAAAATAATAGATTAAAAAGCCACATAAAATGGAAAATCACAAAGATTCTAGATTATGTATATTATTGTTTTCTTTGAATATTATTTAGACTGTAAGTGAGCAAGTACAGAGAGAAATTTTATTGTCCATGCTGTTAAGCTAATAACCACGTATATTTTAAACATATCTTTACTTCAAAATTTGAGTCGAAGGATATTTTACTTTAGAGAAGTGATTCTACTTTTGTTTCTACAGAAGATGAGAATTTGTGGGTTCATTCCAGGCTAATGTTGTTTGGTGGAACAAGACCCCCCCCAAAGGTCTCTGTGGATCTTAAAAATACTTTTCCCAACAAATAGCATAAAACATTTTGGAGAAATCTATGCCTAAATTCCCAAAATGATTGTTTGTAAATGTTTGTTTTCATTTAAAGGGGGATGTGATATAGAAGTGAATACTTTAAATTGATATGGATTTTGGTTTATTAATAGAAATTTAAGGTCAATTTTCTTGTATACATATTTTTTCTACTCTTGTTTAAGGTATTATGCTTTTAGGGCTTATTTAAAAATGTAATGTAAAATTAAAAGTTACAGAATAGATAGTCATTTATAATAGTCAAACTTTTAGGCATGGTAGTTAGGTTTTCTAGGTAGACAAAAATATATTTAAGTTAGATACATAATCTACAACACTTCAAAGATAGTCAGAACATGGCTTTTAAAAGGTTCTAAGGACTTAGACTTCTTCAACAGTGAGACATGTCTGCTGCTGGCAATATCAATTGCTTCAAAGAGGTTGATGGGCATTGAGATAACATAATGGAATTTGCCTTTAATGTGATGAGGCCCAGCCATTTGGACAAGAAACTGATCTTGCCTGGACTGATTGATGGTACCCTGTACATATTGGACGTACAGGACGCACAGAAAAATGACAGCTTAACTTGCTAAAAGAAGGTGAGACAGTCCTTCAGCATTCCTGCTACATGAAAGAGTCTACCAGGTATTCTGCGGCACACAAGACGGTGACTGACAAACTCTTAGTATAGGTTAAACAGTATTTCAAATTTCCTGCTTCATGGAACAATACTGCCAGATATTATGGGCCTATAGGCTTAGATGGATGCCCCAACATTACAGAAGAACTTTGGGTGACTATCTAGGCAGTGAGATGTCTCTGCCAATTATAGAGTTTTGGAAGTTGCTCACTTCCTGTTTAGTTAGTTGATATTAAATACTTCTGGAGCCTTTGAATAATTGAAGACAGTTATAGTTTTCCTTAGATATGATAAAGGATAAATTAGATATAAAACTTTAGACTTGCAAAGATACGACAGATGACAGAGTATTCTCCTTAATTTGCCAAATGTAAATGGATTAACTTTTGTAACTTTAATTCTTGCTTGATAACAATTTTGTGTATGTAATTTTACTATGTCATAGTTAAAGCCTTCCTTCTATTTAGACAGAAAAGGGGAGATGATGTGGGTTTCCCCACTGTATGCTATGAAAGTGTTTTATCATCATTGGTTAATAAAGAAGCTATTTTGGCCTATGGCAGAGGAGAATATAGCCAGGCTGAAAAGAGGTATATAAAGAGAGTAGGCAGAGTCAAAGAAACATCATGTAACTGCCGAAGGAGACAGACACTGAAACCTTCCAGTAGGCTACAGCCTCGTGGCAATATATAGCTTAATAGAAATGGGTGAATTTAAGATGTATGAGCTAGCTAGAAATACACCTAAACCATCAGTCAAGCAGTGTTGTAATTAATAAAGTTTCTGTGTGATTATTTAGATCTGGGTGGCCAGGAAATAAAAGACTAATCTCAGTTTACAATGGACATCTTGGTAAATTGGATTATTATATTTAGAAATATCTGTAGTAACTGATTTATCAGTAAAATATTTGTTTGCACAGTGCTGCTTTGACTCAGAACATTTTACATTGGACTTTGAATTTCCTTGTGCTTCCTGCTTAGTTCTACTGATTGTTGTCTCCAAATGTGTTTCCTTTTGGTTGACACGTTACCTGAGTTCCTAAACTCTAGACTAGAAATTAGTAATAAGATTCTAGCAGCATTCCTCTTCCCTTCCTGCTTCTCTTCCCCTCATCCTTCAAACCAAAAAGTGATCTTTCCAAGATGTGTGTTTAGTCTCAAGTTAGAGGTTACTTAATCATGTTACCAAACTCTCCAGCTCTGCCATAAACATGGAACTTTAAACTGTTACTACCTTATCATTTTAAAGCAAAGGTAGGACAAAGTCAACCTCCATATTTATTGCTGTCCAGGTTGACTTGGTGATATTTACATATATAGATAGTGGAGAATAGACAGAATTTTCTATTTGCCCTTGAAGATCTTAGGCACCTTGCTGTAACTAGTCCTTTCTCTTGCACCCTGAAATGATCTGGTATTAAAAATCAGTAAACTACAAGTAAGAGTTTCTAGATTTTATCAAATGTCATCGACAATGTTTAGAGTCTTTTTGTCAATTCAGTATGGTTCTATAAGAGCATCTCCTTTTATTTAAAATGACCATTAAAATATGGTCCATGCACTCCAAAATGTGGCTACGTCAGATGAAATTCCTACAATTATCAATATATATTGAGAAAAAAATTGTAGGAGTAATTGATGATTTTCCAATGTGGAATATGTAAGATGGTAAATGAAATGCAATAAATAGAAAGCATTATATTTATCCAACAGATGAACCTGCATGGCAGCTGATGAGTGCACAACAGTAGACTGGCAAGAAGGCATCTGAAAGAAAGTCTTTGACACAGTGGAGCCCTGGTCTCATCTAGAATTGATAATAGTCACAAACTGCAACCAGTTGATATGAGTCTCCATTAAGAAAATGTCCTATGTATGACATGCTTTTTAAATAGAAAATGAATATAGATAATGAATGTTAAATTAAGTGAGTATATTTCAAACTTCTAGACAAATTACCACTCATTGAAACTATCCAGGTTAATAAGTTTATCACCAAATCAATCACAAAATCTCAAGTTCTTGAAAGCTTGAAGAGAAATCAAAATAGACTCTGAATACATTATAATGACAGAGACTAGTCCACCATGGTTGTTATATAAGTTTCTTTTCTGTGTCTATGATAAAATACCATGATCAAAAGCAACTTTTGAAAGAAAGAATTCATTTTGGATTATGGCTCCAGAGGAATAAGAGCACCTCAGGGTAGGAAGAATGAGTACAAGTGGTAGGTATGACAGCAGGACCAGGAAGTTGAAAACTCGTCTTGATTGTCAGCCAAGAAGGAAAGAGAACAAACTGAAATTAGGTGGGGGTTTTACTCTTAATGTCCATCCCTAGTGACATACTTCTTCCAGCAGGACTACATCACTTAAACCTCCCTGTCTTAGTTTTTATTGTATTTCTGTGAAGAGACACCATGACCAAGGAAAGTCTCAAAAGAATGCATTTAATTGAGGGTTTGTTTGCAATTTCAGAGGTTTAGTCCATTATTATCATGTCTGGAACCATGGTAGCATGTAGGCAGGCATGGAACACTAGGAGAGAGATACATCATGATCCATAGGCACACACACACACACACACAC
>LOJH01019022.1:5787-21234 GCA_001685095.1 Ellobius talpinus | reverse complement strand
TGCCTTCTCCATGCCATGTCTGCCTTCTCCATGCCATGTCTGCCTTCTCCATGCCATGTCTGCCTTCTCCATGATGGACTCTATCCCTCTGGAACCATGAGCCAGAATATACTCCTTCTTTAAGTTGCTTTTGGTCATGATATTTTACCACAGCAACAGAAATATAACTAGTAGAGACACACCTACCTCATACACATCATATACACATATCATACATGTCACACATATACATAATATGCATCAGACATAAACACATCACACACCTACATCATACATCATGTACTTAGACACACATTATACATATCACACACATAGATAGCACACACACATCATACACATCATGCAAATACACGTATACATCACACACATCATATACATCACACATAACATACATTATACACAACACATATCTATACATATACACACAATACACATATCACACATCATATATATAACACAACTGCATCACATACATCACACATATATACACATACACCATACACATAATATACATACACACACTAATAAATTTTTGAAGACCAGATCTTAGGTACTACTGTGTGTTTTTCTCTTGAGATTTTTGTCTTGGCTGGATATAGTAATACACTCTGTAATCCCATCTCTACATTCATGAGAAAATGAGGAAGAAGGGGGAAAAATAATACCTTAATGTTATAATAGAAGAGTTATGAGCTCATGGGACCTTGAAGAGGTCTTGGGGAACATACTCTTTGAAGCACCATTCCACATCAGTGGAAACCTGTATGTTTGTATGGCTTTATTTTCAAATAAGGTCTTATCTAATACAGAATTGCAAAGAGGACTGAAGAGACGGCTCAGCGCTTGAGAGCTGTTGTTCTTGCAGAGGACCTGGGTTTGGCTCCCAGCATCCACATCGGAGTTCACAGCCACCCATAACTCAAGGCCCAAGGGAGCCAACACCCTCTTCTGGACTCCACAGGCACAGTGCACACAGGGTGCACATATATACATTCAGGAAAAACACTCAGAACATAAAAAAATAGAATATGAACTGCCACTTAGAAGGTTAAACCTGGGATGGTGGCTCAGAGAGTATAGTGTGCTCACCCCATAAGCATGAGGCCCTCAGTTTAGCTCTCCAGCGCCCACATGGCAAGTATAGAAAATAGAACAGTTCTGGGGAGGTAGAGGAGAATCCCAGAAGCTTGCTAGTCATTAAGCTGCAGCTTCAACAAGAGACCCTGCCTCAAAAAGAGAGTAAGACACCTAACATCAACTCCTGGCCTACATGGCATACCTGCACGTGCGCATGCCCCCTACACACACACAGTAGATAAATATTGTGGACATGGCTAAGCTCACAAATTAAGCTTTAAAACAAGCATCTCCAACTCATCTGTAATGCCCAAACATCTGCAAAACACAAGGGCAAGTATACCTCTGTGCACTGTACGCCTCTTTCGTTCAGCAGATATTTACTGAGTCTCCTATGAGCCTAGTCTGTTTGAGGCCACAGTTAAGGCTTCCGTGTTAGCTGTGTTCATTTTGCTCACACGTGTTCATACATATTCTACTTTCTAACTGAGTCTACATTCCACTCAAACAGCTCCTCTGAGCACAAGCTTGATTTTCCCCCACTGTTCCCATAGATGTTCTGTATGCAATGGAGATTTAGCACATGATTCTGATTTAGTGGCTGGTAGGAGACCTTTATAATTCAGTCGTCTGTCTGAAACCATATCCAGAATGCTTCCCCTAACTCCCTGCTGGTTCTCCCAGGTGGCAAAACCCCTTTTTCCCTTTCTGCCTTTAAGTGCTTGCATGGAATTAGTCACCACGGGGACCCAGCCTTCACCCTAAGGATGAGTGCATTTGCATACTTGAATGAAGTCATCCTGAGATAATGTTCTGAATGGCATCCTAATTTTTCAAGAGACTCCACGTTACATTTGATTCATAAAACTGAAAAGTAAAATGTCAATGTGTAAAACTGTCATTCCAGGCCGTAAAACCTTTTCCCAAAACCCTTATAGTCAGTCCCAGCCCAGATACAAGCTTATTAGCAGAAATAATGAAGCGAGGGAAAGGGGAAATTAAAGCCTTCATAATTAAAAAGAACATTCTTCTGTTAACTTACCTGTTCAGTATTTTTTTCCTTTTTGCGAGCTGCCTATGAATTTTTAAAGGCCGCTTTGGAGAGTGAAATGCTAACATCTTGGAGTAATTACCCCTGCCAGTTTTTCTTTGTTTTCCTGTTTTATTTCATGTCGTGTCATCCATGCTGACATTCCATCCCCAATTCCAACAGTTGTTACAGAATCATATGCTAGTCCCCATCTTCCTGCCCCTCACCAACTTTTGTCCATTTCACCTGGCAGGCAAGCATTAGGCTCACACCATGAGACTCCATCCATAGCGACCCACTGAACTCCTGTATTCCTTCCCCTTGAGTGTCAGATAGACACATTTTCTCTATCTGAATTTCAGATCTTCTGAGGCCCTTCAGGTATGGAGACTCCTAGCAACTTCCTTAAGCAGCAAGGCAACTGAGCTTTCAGAGGTACCATCACTGGAGAGCCAGGGACCTGGCGGCAGGGTTTGACTCTGTAATTGCTACTTAGTGCCTGTGGCTCTTAGGTATCTTCCTTGAAGACTGTGAAGCTCCTCCCCTTCACATATGCAGTGGGGTTATGGATGGTTTAGGGTCTGTGGAATAGCACAGTGTCTGCATGCAGTTTAGTCTCTGCACAGCTGCTTTTACTGATGAGGAGGTTAGGTGCACCTCTGCTCACCTTCTTGAGAAAGTCTGGTCCTGGAGAGT
This sequence comes from Ellobius talpinus, assembly GCA_001685095.1. NCBI lineage: Eukaryota > Metazoa > Chordata > Mammalia > Rodentia > Cricetidae > Ellobius > Ellobius talpinus. The sequence goes on along the minus strand of LOJH01019022.1, from coordinate 18,431 downwards.
GGAAGATTGGCAATCTCTTTCCCCATTAACATGAGACAGAATAGAGCTGAAGCTTCCTAGAGTCATGATGGCTACAAGACTCAGGTGAACTCCTGGGAGCTAGACACAATGAACAGATGAAGCTTTGGTGTAACCTATCCATAGGCTAATAAAAATAAAACAGAAGTCAAGATCCCCAGAGGTTAAGCCTCAATCACAGAACAACAGTGTAGTAGGGTGGGGTGGGGCAAATTTCTAGCGGGGATGTTGACTGAGGGTAACAAGTAGTGACCTGCATTCTTGATGCCAGTAGCCAGCACCTCCCTAGACTACCCTCCCAAAGGATTACAAAATACCAGGGCATTGATGTGTACCAATGAGTGTTCCAGATATCCAGGCACAAACTGATAAAGAAACCACACTGGATGAGCACATACAAATGATCGTGAGTCTAATTTCAAAGTGCTTATTAGTCTCAGTTGAGATGCTACTCTGCATCTGTAAACTGCAGAAATGATACTTTCCAAACTGTCCTTCAACATGCTTCCTCCCGCTCTACATACTGTTGTTGGATGCCAAGGTGATTTGACTAGAGAAAGGCTGTATTTTCTTACAGGACACAGTTTCTTGTAGATCTTTTTCATTAACTAGGCTTTAAGATTCTGATCTGCAGGACACAGGGAGTTGAAGGTCAAAACTCAGCCACAATGAACTCAGTTCAGCCACCAAAATCTAATGCTCCAACTGGTCAACCTTCCACCTCCTCGCTGTGCTGGGTGTGAGGAGAAATAACCAGATGTCTGAGTTCAAGATTAGCTCTGATATCTGAAGACATTTTTAGGGAAGCAGCAGGAGCGAGGAGAGAGGCAGTGGTGGCACGCTCTGGATGCTTGCTGGCTATATTGCTGTCTACATTCCTGGCAGTAAGACACCCTGCTGTGCACCCATTCTCATGTTCCAGTGAAAAGCAGCTGGATATTCAATGCCTAAAATTACCTTCTACACAGTTAAACTCTGCTTATAAGTCATCTTCCTGGAGTTGTCATCCATAAAATGTGCCATTACAGAAAGAATAATCACCTAAAAGGGAATCTGAATTGTTTCTAAACCAACAATGTCCATGACTTCATGGTTTCTTCTAAAAAGAAAAGTGAACATCTTAGGTTTCCTGCCATGGTTCTGTGTGGTTGGTAATAAATTTGTTTGGAGACTGAATAAGCTCTGATGCTAACTCACTATTGATTTCAGGATGTGAGGAGAGAGGGAAACCTGGGGTATGTGAGAAGAAAATCAGAGACACTCCCTAGTGGATACCACTGCTGCCCATGTGGGGAAGTTCCCTCACCAGGAAACACACCTGGATGATACAAGGAGGGCCACTTCTCAGGAAACACTTCCTTTGGTCCACTGACAGCAAAGATCTGAAGAAGAGGGCTGGAGAGATGGCTCAGTGATGGCCAGTGCTTATTGTACAATCATGAGGACTGGAGTTCAGATCCCAGCACCCATGTAGCAAGCCAGACATCCCTCAAATGCCTGTAACTCCAGTGCTGATGAATATGGTGTTCTCTTCTGGCCTCCTTGTTTGCAAGATGCTCATACCCACATACACACATGAACACACAGACACTTTTTTTAAAAAAATAAGTCTTTTTTATTATTCTGAGTAGAGAGATGGCTCAGAGGCTAAGAGTACTGGCTTCTCGGTAAAGAACTAGGGTTTTTGTCCCAGCACCCTCAAGGTAGATCACAACATCTTTAGCTCTAGTTCCAGGAGATCTGATGCCCCCTTCTGGCCTCTCGGGATACTACACACATAATGGTGAACACACATACATTCAGGGAAAACATACACATAAAATTAAAATACATTTTAAAGAAACCCTGCACCTGAGCAAGAGATAATGTGAAAAATGAGTATCTAAGTGGGTCTCTGAGTAGACGTGAGTATGAAGATTCCCCTTCAGACAAGGTTCAACCCTGGGGTATAGACCACATGAGAGGCACTCATGGTGAGATGCTCCATTGGATGTGTGTCCATATGACTTTGTCCTTGTAATGTTACGGTCAGTTCACTGTTCTGGATGTTTATATGTTTAATCTTTGAGCACTTTTGTTTGTGATCTAGTTTAGCCTAAATTGTAGATTTGGGTCTGTCTAACTTTTCACCAGTTGTAAGACCTGCTGTCTCCACTGACTTTTAATAAAGATCTGGCATGTCTTTCCTTATGGCTTTGGGTCATGATATTTTCTCTTAGCAACGATTCATTAATTCCAAGAATTAAACATTTTGCTTCAATTTGTTCATTGAGTTGCCTGGCAACTTCTTTTTCCCCTTCGCTGCATAGTTTAATTGAAATTTTGGTTGAAATAATCACGGATTCACATGCAGTTATAAGAAATAATACTGCAAGTAATTAAGTTTCTAGCAGAGTGGAAAAGCATGTACTCCCAAATAAGTGAACCTTTAAAAGGAAACTAGCCGGCGATTATTGTATCCAAGTGAGTGGATCAAGCACACTGTTGTGACAGTTTGTAACTATGTCAGGAGCCTGAGAGTTCTGTGGCCGTCCACGGCCTCACCTAGCACTGGGAATCCCTGTTGTGACACTACGGGACCACGGCAAAGCACATGGACTATTCCACAGCACCTGTGCGCTAGAAACCACTTTCTTGCTTTTGTTTTTTTTTAGTAATTTGTTTACCCTTACAGTTTAGCCCCACCCATCTTTAATTAGGTCTTTTCAACTTCTCCCAACCTGCATCTTTTTTCAAACACTATCTTTGTTTCTGTATTAGTGCTTTGCACTGGAGAATTTGGAGCTTTTGATGGCAGTGCTTCCCGTGGTAGTCCTTCTAGCTGGCTGCGTAGCACTCTCCTGCGTGTTTTCTGAAATCTGTTCTCTGTGAGTGGGCAATGAGATTAGAGGTTCTCTCAGAGTCGGGCTTTGTGCCTTGGGTGAGACACAGCTCCTGGATGGAGTTGGTCGAGCTTGGTAAAGGACTTGGCTAACTATAGTTTCTACTTATTCAACTTCAGAGTCCACCCTCAGTTCCAAGAGAGAGGCCTGCCTGACCACAAAATGTCCCTTGCCCCAAAAGAAGGCAAACAGACACAGCATGAGGACCAGGCATCCTCTACCCTGACCACCACACAAGGGGACGGAAAGTTCTAGATTGCCCCAGCTACTGCTCTCCCTTCTGCTGCCCTGGGGTGCCAGATGAAAGGAGAGGTGGTTTAGACAGTGGAGTCAGATAAGAAGGTGCCCTGCCTCCCACCATGCTCAGCATCACAAACTCCTGCATCTGTCCAGGCAGATGTTACTTTCCTCTCCTTGTATGAGGGAGCTTGATCAGGAGCCAGGTTCAAGCTTTGTGACCTTGGAGAAGTCGCTTCGCCTCTGAACCCTTCCTCCTCTGTCCAGTGCCATGAATGGTGCTGCCCCGGAAACTGCAGAAATACATGTGATAATTTGCACATGCTGGCAAAATTGCTTCCTTATAAGATGTACATATCAGAAGTATCTTCCTGATAAAATAGCTGTGATCATCTAATGAGAAAATATAGGTGAAGCATTTCAGGCATGCCTGGAGCATTGTAAATCCTTAATAATTGTTAGCTCGCTTTACTAATATCGCGCAAAGTTCTCACTACATTTCCAAGTTCTGTTTATGGAAATTACTCTCAAATAGAATAACAGAAACAAGGACTTCCAAGTAGCTGAAGGTAAGGATGACAACTGGGTGCCCATCTCCCAATCTCCCTCCACATTCCTTGTAGCGCATCAAGAAAGGAGAAAGGACAGAACCAGAGACATGTTTCAGTCAGTAAAATCCTGCTGTGTAAACATGAGGACCCAAACTCAGAGTTCCTACCTTCTTCTGAAGCCTGATGCCACAGTGTACCTCTGTAATCCTACCCTGAGGGTGGGGCAAAGACAGGTGAATCCCTAAAGCTCATTGGCCAGCCAGCCTAGCTGAATTGATGAACTCTAGTCTAGGTTCAGCAAGAAACCCTACCTCAAGAACTAAAGTGAAAAGCAGTCATTGGAGCGATCAACCCTTGGCCTCTGCATGCACAGGGACGCACAGACACTTGCACCTGCATGCACACTCACCTGCACTAACCCATAAAAGGAGAAATGAAACAGTACTGAAGCCATCCTATCAACATAACTCGAGGACAGAGAACGTCAACATGGTGTAACAAAGAATACCACACCCCAGTAAATGAGAACTCATGATTCCACAAGCCCTGACATAGAACTTTGTCGTGAGCAAAGGTCATCTGGGGGAGAAGGGGACCAGTGTGATCTAAAGTCTGAAGCTGCTTCTAGATGCAAGGAAGCCCACCTTCAGTCTGGAAATGCCAATTAAATTATGTAGCACGTCAGAGCACTTGGCTATGAAGGAGTCAAAAGTCGCAGACTTTAAAGGCATCCTCTGAAATCCACAGCCCTGGAAAGAAAACTGGGGAAGTAAGGAGGGGGGGCTTCCCATCATCACTGGGGACACAGTAGCCAGGACAGAAGAGAACAGGTCAGAGAGCCACTGTTAAGGTCGCATGATACAAGTCATTAAATAGGACGGGGAAACATGTTGGAAGATGTTCCAGAGAAAATACCCTTTAAAAAATTGCAATAGATAGATGGAAAAAAATAAACAAATCGGGGAGTAAGAAATGAGACAGGGGAGCCGTCCCAAAAACATGAGGTGACAGAGTGGAAGGGAAGATGAGGGACAGCTGTATGAACACTGCGTGGACTCCAAAACCAGAAATGAGCTGGGCGGGGAGGTAGAACACAGTAATACTAATAAAACATGGCATTCACCTCAGGACACTGAGGGCTGCCTGCTCAATAAAGTGGGTATGTGAATGCTTGCTCATAGGCATAACTGTTTCCCCACCAAGCCCCTGCCAGGGTCCCAGGGACAGCAGATGCAGGAGGACTGTGGAGGGGGTAGCTGAGGAATCCTGCTTTAAATGTGACCACATTTGGGATCCAGATGGAAGGTGAGAGGGAAAGGTATGTCTAGAAATACCGTAGAAGAATATCGTCAAATTCAGGTCCTTAGACTCCAGAATACATTGTGTAAAATGAGAAAAGGAAGAGAGAGACATCTTGGTAACTCTGGCTTGGGATTTTTATTAAATTATGCTGTTTACTAAAGCTGCACTGAGTAGTTGCTTATGGGGAAATAGTATTGGTTATATACAGGACATCATGTCTTTACAATTACAGCATATAAATTCAATTTGTAGCCCAAGATACATGGTCTCATAGTTGAAGTCTTTAAAAACTAGAAGCCTAGTGTTTTCTTAGATGTTTGTAAGTGAGCTATACATGATTGTTATATTTTTAACTTTTTCAAAATCTCTCCCTGTTTCTCCATTTCTGTTGTGTGTGTGTGTGTGTGCGTGCGTGTGTGTGTGTATGTTCAGTGTTTGTATGCAGGAGTACAGCTTGAGGAAATCAGCGTTCTACTTTCCCCACATGGGCTTTAGGGATCAGGTCACTGGCCTTGGCAGCGGGCACCTTTACCCATTGAGCCATCTTGTCAGTCCAAGAATGTTCATTTTTATTGTTTTTTAATTTAATGATAGTTAAATAGAATGTTGCACATGGAAGAAACACAGAAGGTAGTTCTATCTCCGAGAAGGATTTCCAGTTTTTACAGCCTGGTCATCTCCTCCACACACTACAGAATTCCCTCAGGATTCCTCCAGGACTATGGGGTGCCATGGCACACTCTGAAAACCATTTGGTGCTTGCTACTTCCTGGTGCCGATTATGGTACATATTGGAGCCACTTAGATAACTGTAACTTCCTGCCCTCAGAGAACAGAGTTTAAAAGAGAGACAGAGGGTTGGATGTGGTGGCGCATACCTTTAATTCCAGCACTCCTGGAGGCAGAAGCAGGTGAATCTCTGTGAGTTCAAATCCAACCTGGTCTACATAGTGAGTTCTAGGGTAGTTGAAGCTCTAAGAAGTGACTTAGAGGCAGGGGGAGAGGAGACAGAAAGTTGTTGAACAAATACCTAGAATGCTGTGTTTTGTGTATCAAAGTGAAATAAGAGAAACCAGTGAATTCTACCTGAAGGGCACGAACTCCCTAAGATTGAAAAAGTGCTCCAGGAATTGGCCTCAGAAAAGTTCCAAAGGTAAGATAGAGTCGGGAAATCAAATTGTGTAAGTCCTACTCCATGTAAATGGGTGTAGAATGTTCTGTAAGTGTTAGCGTTAGGGTCACTGTCAAACTTCTGGACCAAGGATGACTATGAAGGGAAGGTGATAAACCTGAGTGAAGGGATTAACAAAGCCAGGCACAGGTTCTCAACTTAGCTGGGTTATCCCTGTAGGTGTAGGTTTGGATCTGAAATGTACGTGCATGCTTTTGTTTGGAACACTAGGCCCCAGCCTGTGGTTCTAGCCTATGGAACCTTTAGAAGATAGGGCTTGACTCATGGAAGTAGGCCACTACTTTGGGAAATAGTGTCTGTCCCTGGCTGTCTTCTCTCCTTCCTGGCCTGAGCCATGTGAGCAGGCACCACAAGCTCCCTCCCCTGTGGACCAGGCTGCCCCCACCACAGCAGGCTGAGATTTCTCTGAAACCATGACCAAGACTCAACCTCTCTTCCCTTGAGTTGTCTCTGCCAAGTTCTGTGGTCCTGGCTGCAGAAATCACTAAAACAGTAGAGTGTATCTTGGTCAGCCTTCCAGGGCTCAAGATGTGCTTGGAACTATAACCGCTTACAAAGCTCACTCAAGCCCAGAGTTAGGAAATGTTTTCTTTGGGAGCAGAAAAAAGTAGCTGTTTAGAAATATTCCATAGCTGAGAATGAGAATGTCTTATGTTATGTCCTCTGACGTGTTCTCTCCAGATTCTGAAGTAAGGTTTCTGAAAATATTTTATTTCGGTATTTAATAATGTTATTGACCTCAGTGTCTATTTTCCTCTCTCTCCTTAAAAAGGACATAGTCAAATGTTCATATGCAAAGCCTAAGGAAATCAGATCCTTATCTTACAACATGCAAAGTAGTAACTCAAAGTGGATTAAAACCTGAAATGTGAGATAGGAATCCGCAGGGCTCCTAGAAGCCAACTTAAGAGGAAACCTGTGGATGCAAGGACAACTGGAGCTTGCCTAGCAATGAGCTCTTACGTGTGACACCCAAAGGAGAGGCAATGTAAGCAAAGACCGTGGGTTTACATCAGATTACAGAGTGCCCACAGAGCAGCAGAACCTTCCAAAATGGATGTTCAGCCTATGGAAAGGGAGAAAATATTTAGGACTGCTAAAACTAACGCAAGCTAAGTATCCAAATGCATAAGGAACTCACTCAGAACAATGGCAGAAAAAAATCCAATAAAAAATTTCTCCCCTAATGAAAAAGATATGTTTGAAGTTACTCAGCATCATCGATCCTTAGGGAAGTGCAAATCCAAACTACACTGAACTCTTACCTCACACCTGTTAGAATGGTTATTACAGAAAAATTTAACAATAAGAGGGAATAGTATCTGGAGAAAAAGAGGCCTCTGGGTACCCCATACAGGAATGTAAATTGTTGGAGCCTTTATGGAACACAGTATGGGAGTTCTTTAAGAGTTCCAAACAGAAGTAATATATGATCCAGAAGTTCTGCTTCTATACGTGTATGTATTAAATTCCAGAGGAATTTAAATCAAGACATCAAAGAGATGTCTATATTCCTATATTTGTTGCAAAATTATTTGTAATAGTCAAGTTGTAGAAGTGACCTAAGTGTCCCTTGATAGATGAATAGGTAAAGAAATTGTGATATGCCCATACAACTGAGTATTATTTAGCCTTGGAAAAGAAATCCTGACATTTGTGGCAACTTAAATGAGCCTAGAATGCATGATGTGCTAAGTGAAAGAAGCCAGGCATGGAGCAGCAAATATTACTGGGTACCATTTAGGTGAGTTATCTAAAATAGTTAAATTAAACCAGAAATCAGAGTAGTGGTTGCCAGGGCCTGGCAGGAAAAATAAACAGAAATATTAAAGAGTTCAAAGATTCAATTATTAAAGGCATATCAGCATAAGGATTATAGTTAATAATATTGTCTTATGTACTTGTAATTAGTAAATCTTATGCTAAAGTCTAGAAGAGCAAATATTCAAAAATGGGATAAGTTTTTGAATAAAGACAGGTGCAAAATACAATTTTAAATTTATTCATTTTATATATATATGGATGTTTCTTGCATGTATGTATGTGCACTTCATGTGTGCTTGGTACCCAAGACAATCAGAAGAAGGCAACAGATCCTCTGGAACTGGAGGTACAGAGGGTTGTGAACCACCATGTGGGTGCTGAGAATGCACCCTGTGGGTGCTGGGAATGCACCGTGTGGGTGCTGGGTCCTTTGAAAAAGCAGCCAGTGCTCTTAATGGCTGAGCCATTTCTCCAACCCTAATAAAAATATTTATTAATTGGTAGCTTCTCTTTGTCAAAAGACTCTATTAAAGGAAAATAGCAGACTGAGACCTATTTAAGAATACAGAGAAAACATAAAGCTAACTAATGGTTAATATCTCTAATATTTAAAACTAGTTCCTGCAATACCCCAAGGTGAAAAAGAAAAGAACTCACTGCAAATGAGGCAAATGATAGAAATAGCTCATTCCAGCAGGAAAGTCCCAATTATGTAACACAGGAGAAAAAATTGAGTTCCAGTAGTGACCAGGACAGTGCAGAACTTGAGGACCCGAGTTTGATCCTCAGCACTTAGGCATACACACATAATAAATAAAATAACAATTTTAGAAGATAAAAGGTGGTAGGTCCTAAGGAATGATATCAAACATTAACCTCTAGCCTCCACACATGTTTATACATATGAACATATGCACACACACATTCTCAAAAAAATAAATAAAAGTAAAAAATCATATGAGCACACAAGAATGTTCATTGCAACCAGTGTTATAAACTGAAAAAAAATAAAATGCAGGCTAACTAATCAAGAATAAAAAAAATGGTTAGCTAACTATTTGTGCATCTATGCTATTATGAAGTGTTCCTTAGCCCTGACAATAATGGAGTACCTTTGTATCTAGTGAAATACTTTGAAGAGATGTTGGAATGAAAAATTGTAAAGCCCTATTCATATATTTTTAAAATGTACTGTTTAGGGGCTGGACAGGTGGCTTAGCGGTTAAGAGCGCTGGCTGATCTTGCAGAGGACCCAGGTGCAGTTCCCAGCATCCACATGGCAGCTCACAACCATTTGTTAACTTCAGCTCTAGGAGATCAGATGCCCTCTTCTGGTCTGTGTAGGCACTGCATGCATGTGTTGCACAGACATACAAGCAGGCAAAACACCCATACACATAAAACAGAAATTTAAATGCAATTATGTATCATTGCATTTATATGTGTAAAGAAGTCTGAGGGGGGACCTTCACTGGCTGGAGGTGACTGTGTTAGTGGCATAAAGTGACTTTCAGGCTGAGGAAACGGAGAAATGAAATCCTCCATCTATTTTAGGACACTTAATTTTTTTAAATGATCCTGATTTATTTCTGTTATTTTAAAAAAATTGAAATTGTTCTAATGAAAAACATATGAAGCATGAAAGTGGTAGGGGTGAGATGGCTATGCAATCTATAAATCAAATCCGGGCGGCGTCTTGGGCAGACCCAGCCTGCCCAGCCTCGTTCCCATTAGAGGACACTGAACAGAACTTTCTGGTGATGGCTCTGTGGCTCCCCTGCAGGCACCAGGTGCCCTTGCTCTCCTGGCTGCCCAGCAGCAGACTCTCAGCCACAGCCCCCAAAACACCACTGCCCTCAGGCTGGAGCCTCGAACAGCACCCAGAGGAGAAGGGAGGAAGTTGCCACCGACTCCTTAGAAGTTCCCGTCTTATTGAAGCTCTTAATTGATGGATTTCATCATTTCCAATTTATTGTTTTAATTAAATTGGATCTTTGTAAAAACTGTTTCACTTAAAGGGGCCTTGGAGACCGTTCTTAGTTCAATTCTTCCATGTTACACATGGAACGGGAGGCCCAGGGAAAGACAGTTAATAACTAGTATTCAATTTAGGACTGTGAGCGGGGCTCAGCATCGTTAAGGTCCTTGGGTTTTATCAGAGCCAACTCCTGTTCCTGTTATGCAGAATGTTATTGCCGGCCTCTGCTGCCCAGCTCCAGAAGGATGAATGCAGTCATTTACTGTCATGAGAACCAGCCAGACCCTCAGTTCCTTTTTAAAACCAAGTTCTGACCTGGGGGTTCCACGTGGGATGCTCCCTATTTCTTATGTGTGCTTCTCTGTACCCACGAAGGCAGCCCTTTCTCCACGCTCAGGCAAGTTCAAACCCCTCGTCTAAATTCGATGCCGTCTCCTATCATTCTCCCTTTCAGCATCCTGTTTCCAAAAAGCCGGAATCCACCTTTGGCAGGGAGGATGTTGTTCATTGGTTTGTTTTGAAACAGGGTTTTGCTATGTAGTCCTGGCTGGCCTAGAACTGGTATGTAGACCAGGCTGGCCTCTGCCTCCTGTGTACTGGGATTAAAGGTGTGTACCACCACACTTCGCCACACCGTTTTCTTATAGTCATCACCTACTGAAAACAAAACAAAACAGTGGGACCAGATGAAAAAGGCACATAAGCCTACACTAAACTGTACAGTTGTAAGTTAAGTGTTTGTTTCATTATACAAACATTTCACTTATCCAGAACACTAGGAACCAGGCCCTTGGCTCTGGACAGGCAAAGGCCAGTGAGAAAGAGCCTCCAGCTACAGTGGCTCTGGTGACTGGAGGATCATGGCACCATGAAAACAGCAGTAATATTGGAGGCAAACTCTGACTCAGACACAGATGGGCAGTGATGCCATTTTCATGGACTCTAATTAAAGCGCTTGACCTGGAAAGGGTATGAGAAGTGACTTCAGGTTTCTAATCAGGAAGGAAGGAACAGTGCTCTACAGAGCAGGAAGGATGGGTCAAGCCAGGCACCCCTAAAACAGCCTTCCAGTATTTGGTACAGTCTCCTAGAAGCATTCCCGGCACAAGGGAAGGGAAGCCAGTGCTAACAGCACCCCAGTCAGCAAAACAAAAACTCCAAAGATAAGCAGGCTCACATTCTCCAGAGAGGCTAGATTGACCTCTGTCATAAGCACGGCTTCACGGTGGAGAGGAGAGTCTCCACCTGCTCTGGGCACCTTAGACAGGTGTTATTCTTCCCACTCATGGACAGTCCTTTGTCCCTTTGCATTCTAGATGCTACTGTCCTGGAGATGTATGTTAATAGCCCCAGCAGCTGCCCATCCACCCAGCTGGCTCACCCTGAGGGTGGTGGCCGGAGGGAAGTTAGAAGCTTGGAAGCTTTTCATCAAGTGGGAGGGGTTTCTAGATCCTCACCCACTCAGTAACTGCCATGCATGCCTACTGTACACACAGGATCAAAGCAAGAAGACAAAGAGCTGGGTGCGAGAACCCTGCTCCAAGACTTTGTGGTCGGTCTACCTGATGAGTGAGACGTAATTAAGGAATTTGCTCTAAAGAACGCGTAAATGTTCCAGGAGTCCAAAGGGAAGCTTCTAATTGAATGGGGTAGAGGAGACTGCGGGAGGAGGGTAATATGCTGAATACCGAAGGACCAGTGGGGTTGGGGACCAGCTCCCAGGATGAGGGATAACATCCAGAGACTCAAGAAATGCTCAATCTTCTGTGACCCTTTAATACAATTCCTCCTGTTGTGGTGACCCCTAACCATAAAATTATGTCATTGCTACTTCATCACTGTAATTTTGCTACTGTTATGAATCATGATGTAAATATCTGATATGCAGGACATCTGACATGTGACCCCCCCCAAAGGGGTCGATACTCACAGGTTGAGAACCTGTGCTCTAAATTTTGTTAGAAGGAAATAGTGGCAGGAGAGTGACCTTGGTCTGTCCCAGGTAAGCCAGTGAAGACCAGTTCTAACTGAGCTGTTACCTCCTTCTCCATAGGCAAGCCTCCAGAGATACCAGAATGTGAGTCACGGTGTGGGCTCAGCCTCAGCACACAGCAATTCTGGACCCCTTTTGACAGAATGAGGAAGACAGGGTGGGGGAGTTACCAGGGAAACCATCAGGTTCCAGATTGGTGATTAGGGAGACACTGAGTCAGTCAGTGACCAGGAGAAAATGAGTATAGAAGAGAAAAAGATGTGATCAATTTGGGACACGCTGGTGTATATGAAATGGGCAGAGGAATGTTCTAGTAGGTAATGGAAAGGACAGTGCAACCACACAGGAAGGAGCTTAGCATCAAAATATAACTTGGGAGTCATCTCTCCAGAGTGGACAGTTGAGATGACCCAAGTGACAGCACAGGGAGGGGAGTAGACACTTCAGAACTTATCACAGAGTGTGCCAGGAGCAGGACTGCCTTCCCAGAATCCCATAGCAACTCCAGGGGAGAGGAGACCAAAAATTAGGTCAAAGGGAACCAAAGCCAGAGGTTTGAGGGTTAAGAGGGATTTGGGGAAGGGCAGCTTAAGTCTTAACACCAGTGGTTAGCATGCTGCAGCCATGGTGCCTAGAGAAAGAGGCAGAGGGACCCAGAAAGAGAGCACTACTCGCCAGGCAGCGGTGGCACATGCCTTTAATCCCAGCACTAGGGAGGCAGAGGCAG
>LOJH01019021.1:4152-21438 GCA_001685095.1 Ellobius talpinus | reverse complement strand
TTCTTTATTAACCAATGAAAGTAACACATAGACAGATGGCCCTCCTCCATCATTGGATGAATTCTTGCATTGAGGCCTACCCTTCTCTTCCTTCAAATGAGGTCCACAATATCTCTGCATCTTGTTCCATCCTTGCAGTGGCTGTCTGAATCTTTGGGAATTGTTCTTGGCCTTCTCTGTACTTTCAATATCTGTGTCTCAGGGAGTCACTGACATCCCTCTAAGCTTTTTCTTTTGATCTTTTCTCCTGGTTCATTCTCTTGGTCCCTTCAGTGTTAAAACAAGCTCTTTGTTCTCTCAGTAATACAGCAAGCTGTGTTTCAGAGTTCTGATGAGGTTGCAGGAGGATAGGAAAGATTAGGGGTGGGATAGGGCTAGTAGCTTGTAGGGTCCTATTGATGGGGTGGATATTGGTGCAGCTGACCTGCAGGAAACACTCCTGCTGGCTGGCTAGAAAAGCCGTGGCATTTGGGGTAGGCAGCTAGGTTTTTGTCCTACTATGGAGGTCCTAGAGAGTGGGGTGTCCTACTGTGTGGCTGGTCATTCACCTCTTGGTTCCCTCAGTATTGTAGCAAGTTGTTTCAGAGTTCTACTGAGGTTGCAGGAGGGTAGACTGAAATGATTTCTAATGCTATTTTTCTATACTCATAGAATGGTGCCTAGTCCAGTTTCCATCAAAGAGGTATCATCGAGCTAGTAACTGATGGGAGCAGATGTAGAGATTCATAAAAAAATACTAGTTGGATCCATGTGAAGCTCACAGAAGATGGGGAGCAATGATTGTAGAAACCAGTGGGGTCAAGGACACCACTAGAATATGGCCCAAAGAATCAGCTCATCAGGGCTGATAGCAGCCCACAAAGATTGAAACGGCAAATATGGAACCTGTAAGGGTCTGTGGTAGTCCCTCTGCATATGCCTTATACTTGTGTATCTTTGTGTTCTTGTGGAACTCCCAAAAGTGGGAGTTGGGGGAAGAGGTATCGCTAATTCTTTTACCTTTATGTGGGACACTTTTCCTCCTACAGGATTGCCTTGTCCAACCTTGATGTGAGGGATTGTGCCTAGTCTTATTGTAACATTTTATACCAAGTTTTGTTGAAATTCCTGGGAGAATTGCTTTTTGTTTTGGAGGGAAATTGATAGGACTGGATCTGGGGCATGGAGAAGATTTGGAGGAGGGGGGAAGAAGAAGCTGTGATCAAAATTTGGGAGACTAAAACATACTTTAAAAAACTGACTAACATCTAAATCGACTTTCAAAAACAAAAATACAAATAAAATAAAAATAGAGAAGCAGAGTTTTCAACAAGAAAATATATAAAAAATAAAACTGATGGAGCATATGTAATCAAGACAGAAGTCTTATACTCTGAAGTCCAGAGAAGTAAAGTGTCCCATGGTCTAGGAAGACTGAAAGCAGTCAGTTTGTTATTAATGAGAAATAGACATTTAACTAAAAAGTTTGGGCTCGAGACAGTTCTGGAAGTCTAAAAGAATATGTGCTATGACTTAGCAATGTAGTAATAAATAATGTAGACTTGGCAGTTAAAGAACCTAATGAGCATCTGGGTAAAATGCAGATTTTTATTCAGTAGATTCTTAAGTTAAATACATAAAGATATAGGTGAGTGTAGCTTACCATCCTTTGTTTTTAAAATTCATAGAACTGAATGAGGAAAGAAGATATAGAACAAAAATACTTGTGGGAAAAATTATTGTATAGGTCAGTGATATTTTTGAACTAAAAAAATATTTATTTATAAATGCTTATATATGAAGTGTTCTTCAAAGCTGTAATTTCTGTGTTTTATGATACTTTGACTTATGGGTACCTTTTTCAGGGACTTTCCATTTTAGCACATATATAGTGGTAGGGCTATAAGGAGGTCAAACACTATTTTACTCTGATTTTACCTAACCAGATATTAGAATCAAAGAAGAACACCATTTCCAACATCTTAGAATTCAAAGACAAGATAGCTTAGAGTTTTTATGTGAAAAATTAATGGAATATCATGTTAACCTCAGAAACTGAGAATAAAGCATATGCCTTTCATCATTGTGGGTTGTCTTCAAGAGAAAGCTAATGGAAGTAAACAAACACAGAGGCAACATCGTAGGTACAAGGGAAGTGAAAAAAATAAAAGCCATAAATACAAAATATTCAGATGAAGGAACCTTGTTTGCAAAGAGTTTTCTTCATTTTATTAATCGTTTGAGAATTTACAAAATATGTTAATGAAACCTCCCCAAAGAAGCTTTGTTTGCAGAGACTGGTTGTGTATCATTTTAGTATTTTGGAGAGATTGAAATGTTGCCAGTATGGAGTCTAATTACCTTAGTTTGGACAAATTTAATCCTCCTAGAACAGCCTTCCCTTGCCTACCTCTGTGTGAGAACTAACATTGTGTTACTAAAAGACAAAAACCTATTTTTATTCTATTAACTTCACATACAACTAGATTCCACCAGCCCAAAATTTCAGATACTATCTTGAATCTATAGAAAATCTTTGCTCAGCTATGAATCCAGGGTCAATGAGCTCTCACTAGCTCAGGTCTGCTGTCTACTTAGGTTTCCCCCTCATGATATTAACCATGTTGCTTATATAATCCCTCCTGTTTCTATTTGACTAGACTCCTGGAACTCAGCCCAGTGCTTAACTGTGGATCTCTGAATCTGCTTCCATTAGTCACTGGATGAAAGTTCTATGATGACAATTAGGGTGGTAATCAATCTAATTATAGGATAAGAACAGTTTTGGCACCCTCCCTCTTTACTATTTCTAAGAGTCTTAGCTGGAATCATCCTTGTGGAATCCCAGGAGTTTCCTGAGTAACAGATTTCTGCTTAATCCCTTAATGGCTCACTCTGTCAAGATAGCTCTTTCCTTACTCTCCTCCTCTGTCCCACCACCAACTCAGCCATACCATTCACTCATGTTCTCCTCCCTCTCCCCTTCACAGTGTTCTCCCTGTTTCCAATTTACTCAGGAGTTCTTATCTATTTCCCTTTCCCAAGGGTATCCAGACATGTCTCTTTTAGAATCCTCCTTGTTACCTAGCTATTAAGGGGTTGTGGATTGTAATCTGGTTATCCTTTTCTACATCAACTTGATATGCCAGACTTTGTTTACTCCCCATGGGAAGACTTACCATTTCTAAGGAGAATATGGGGATCTTGGAGGGGGGAGGAAGCAGGAGGAAAGGAAAGAGGTGAGAATAGTGGTTGGTCTGTAAAATGAAAAAAAACCTTTTAAATTAATTAATAAAAAAGTAAAATCTTTCCTCATCTTTTTGAACCTACCTCTATTATATATTCACCATTGTAGTTAAACTTGTCCTGATTCATGAATTTTTGTTTGGGAAAACTATAAAAACTTCATGGAATTGTTTCAAAATTGGAAGAATGAATTTGGGCTAACCAAAATGTGAATATTCTCTTGCCATTGTCACCCCAAATGACTCCAGAATAAATTTTCTCATGTTTCCTTTGAGATTAGGGCTGTGACTTTTGCATAGACACATAAAATGTGTTTTGATCATGCTCACCCCTTTCCCTAACTGTTCTATATCCATCTCACTTGTTACCCACCCAAAATTTTTTACTCTTCTTTTAAAGAAGAATGTAAAATATGTCCTGTGAATATATACATGAATTGTTGCCTTTCACTGGAGCATGATTGAACTGTTTTTTACACTCTGGTTTAAGTTGCATGTAAGCAAGTACTTGCTAATTTGGTTTTCTTAAAGTTTCTTCTCTCATTTTATTTTCTTCTTTAATCTAAATCATCTCTTGGAGTTTTGGTGTGTGTGTATGTGTGTTGATAATACATTAATGATTCTGAACATGAGGCACGAAAATGTGTTGATGTCATATTAGAAATCAGTAAGAGACTTCTTAGAATTTTATACCAAATAAGAGCCTAATTTCAATCATCTGTCTTCCATCTACCAGTAGTTTGTGATGTGTAGCCCATATTTAGCCTTAGTGATATGTATGTCTGATCTGTCCATGTTGTCTGTTTTGCCTTTCCCTAATAAGGGATTTGCTTTATTTTTAATGAACTGTTCAACAAACATGATATGACAATGGAATGATGGATTCTTTTCTACAGAAATATTTAACAGAGTTTTACAAGGCAAGATGTTGCTTTAACACACAACACAATCACATATAGACACACACACACTGTTCTAGGTCCAGGATATGGAAAATATATAATAAAATTAAAGCTATGCATATAAATTTTGTTTTAAAAGCTTATCACATGAGAAGTCCAGGGCATATTAAGGCTGGGCATATTGTTACCTTAAAAGGAGATTAAATCAAAACAGTTTGAGTGTATAGTAGGATAGCATATTGAATGCAGGGGAGCTTTGGGTGACTGTCCAGTCAGCCAGCTGTTTTTGTCATTTCTTGCCTTTTTTGGAAGTCACTTACAATGCACTTCTACTTTTCTTAGAAAATATTATAACCTTCTAGGGTCTTTGATGGAGTTGAACACAGATAGTTATATTTATAGTTTTCCTTAGTTATGCTAAAAAATAAATTAGATATGAAACTTTAGACTCACAAATATAAATAAATAATAGAATAGTTTTTTTAATTTTGCCAGATACAAATTGACATAATATTGTAACTGTAATTTTTCCTTGATTCCTATCTTGTTATATGTAATTTTACTATGTTAAAGTTAAAACCTTCCTTTTTTAAACAGAAAACGGAAGGAGATGTAGAATTCTCCTCTATATGCTTTAAATATGTTTTATTTCCATTAAAACATTTCCCATTAAAGTTGCTTTGGCCTATTGCATGGAAGAATAGTTAGGTGAGGAAACTAAACTGAATGCAGGGAGAAAGAAGGCAGAGTCAGGCAGATGCCATGTATAATGCCCAAGAAACAGCATGTTATATAACAAAACTAGAACATTGTGGTAATATATAAAATATTAGATATGGATTCATTTAAGATGTAAGAGCTAGCTAGGAATATAACTTAGTTATTGTCCAAACAATGTTGTAGTTAACCAAGTTTTTGTGCAATTATTCGTGTCTGGGTGACTGGGAAACAAAAGTGCAGTCATGATTTACAGTTGAGCCAATGTTTTTGTAGTATGATTGAGCATGCTTTGGGTACATGCCTAAGAATGGTATTCTTGAGTCGTGAGGTAAAGAGATTCCTAATTTTCTGAGAAATCACTATACTGATTTCCAAGGCTTTTGTATAAGTTGTACTCCCACCAACAATGGGGGAGAGTTCCCTTTACTCCACATTCTCTTCAGCATAAGTTGTGATCAGTATTTTTTTGATCTTTGTCTTTCTAACAGGTGAAAGATGGTATCTCAGATTTGTTTTGATTTGCATTTTTCTGATGGCTAAAGGTGTTGAACATTTTCTTTAGTGTCTTGTGGCCATTTGAGATTTCTCTATTGAGAGTCCTCTGTTTATGTTTGTACACCATTTTTATTGGATTTATTTCTAGCTTCTTGAGTTATTTGTATATTTTTGAGTTCAGTCTTCTGTCAGATGTGGGGTTAATGAAGCTCTTTTCCCAGTATGTAGGATGTTGTTTTTTCTTGTTAACCATATCCTTTGCTTTACAGAAGCTTCTCAGTTTCAGGAGCTCCCATTTATTAACTGTTTCTCTCAGTGTCTGTGTTACTAGAGCTATATTAGTAAGTGATGTCCTGTGTCTCCATGTTCAAGGCTACTTCCCACTTTCTTTTCTATGAACTTCATTATGGTTTTATGTTGAGGTCTTTGATTCATTTGTACTTGAGTTTTGCGCATGATGATAGATAAGAATCTATATGCATACATCTACATTCCAGTATTCAGACATGCCAGCATCATTTCTTGAAGATGCTTTCTTTTTCCATCTTACAATTTTAACTTCTTTGTCAAAAATCAGGTGTTCATAAGTGTGTGGGTTGATATCTGGCTCTTCACTTTTATTCCATTGGTCTTCTTATCTGTTTTTATGCCAATACCAAGCTGTAGCTCTATAGTAGAGTTTCAATTCAAAAATGGAGATGCCTCAAGAAGTTCCTTTATTGCACAGGATTGTTTTGGCTACCCTGGGTTTATAGCTTATCCATATAAAATTGAATAATGTTCTTTTAACATCTGTGGAGAATTTTGCTGGGATTTTTGTTGGGTATTGCATTGAATCTGTAGATTGCTTTTGGTAATATTGACATTCTTTCCATGTTAATCCTCCCTATCCAAGAACATGGGGAGATCTTTCTATTTTCTGAAAGAAATCTTTAATATCTTTCTTCAGAGAATTAAAATTCTTATTATACAGGTCTTTAAAATTTGGTTAGAATTTCCCAAGATATTCTATGTCATTTCTGGCTATTGTAAAGGGTGATGTTTCTCTGATTTCTCTTTCAGCCAATTTATTATCTGCATATAAGAGGGTTACTGATTTTTTTCAGTTAATCTTTTTTCCTGCTACAATACTGAAGGTGTTATCAGTTGATGTGGGAGTCACTTCTGTGTGCTGTGATTACCGTTAATAAAGAAAGAAACTTCCTTGAACTGTTGATAGGGCAGAATTTAGGTAGGTGGGGAAAACTGGACTGAATGTTGGTAGGAAGAAGGCAGAGAGAAATGATGCTATGAAGCCACAAGAGATAGACATGCTGAAACTTTGCTGGTAGGCCACAACCTTGTGGTGATGCACAGGTAAATGGAGATTGGTTAAATTAAGATGTATGAGTTTGCCAATAAGAAGCTAGAGCTAATGAGCCAAGCAGTGATTTAATTAATACAGTTTCTGTGTGATTATTTCAGATCTAAGCCAGCTGGGTGGCCAGGACAAACAAGCAATCCTTTCTCCTACAATCAGTTGGAAGATATTTATTAAATATAGTACTGGAAGTTCTAGCTAGAGTAATAAGTCAAAAAAGAGATCAAGAGGATACAAATTGGAGAAGAAATCAAACTTTAACTATTTACTGATGATATGATAGTATTCATAAATGACCTCCAAAATACAAGCAGATAATGCTTACAACGGGTAAACCATGGAAATTATTTTTTGTTTTGTTTTGTTTTTTTGAGAGAGGATTTCTATGTAGCTTTGGAGCTTGTACAGGAACTAGCTCTTGTAGCACAGGCTGGCCTCAAACTCACAGAGATCCACTCACCTCTGCCTCCCCACTGCTGGGATTAAAGGCGTGTACCACCACTGCCCAGTTTATCATGGAAATTTTTACAAACGAAAACATTTAATTGGTGCTGGCTTATAGTTTCAATGGTTTAGTTCATTATCTTCATGGCAAGGAGAATGTTATAATGCAAGTGGACCTGCTGAATGAGATGTGAGTTCTATATCTCGATCCTGAAGCAACATAAAGAGACTGCCACAGTAGGCATAACTTGAGCATATGATACCTCAAAATCTGCTTCAACAGTGACACATTTCCCCCAACAAGTCCCTACCAATTCCAACAAGGCCACACCTCCTAATAATGTCACTCTCTAAGTGATAAGCATTAAAACATGAGTCCATGTGGGCCATTTTTATTCAAGCTACCACAGATTTATAACAGTGACCTGACTGCAAATTATACTCAATAAATTAGGGGCTCAGAGACTACAGAAGCAGCCAATTTTTTTTTATTGGATTTAAGGCTCACTTTATGAAATGGACCATACTAGACATGCTAAAATGTCCAAGAACTTGTGTCTAGATAAGTAAGGTGTCTTGAATAAAACCTGATATTGATTCTGCTAAAAGAGCATAACCTTAAAATGACTCATTTAAGGTTATATAAATAAAATGATTTATGGCATACTGCATAAATCAGATCATTTTTCAACCCTAAAGAGAGAACCTTCTTCTTGCTGTAGATGGAAATTACCAAAGCAATCCACAAATGGACAATGTGAAAAGATAGAGAGACTTTTGAGAATATAGCTCTAAATTTATATTTGCAGAACCCCTGCAAACACATACTAAGTCTTGGGGATGTATGTGGAAGAGTATGTGGAGAGATAATAATAGCCAGAAATGGTGGATGACTCCAAGCAAATAGTGTCTTCCATATAAATTGGGTTGACATGCATAAGACCTCAGAGACACAGTCACATTATACATTACACCTATACAGATTCAAATCAGAAAATAATTTTAGCTCTAAACATGGGAAGTAGATGAATAGTCCCAAGCTTAACCAAGAAATTATTTGCCATTGACACCTAGTATAGTTAGTTTTCTCAAAAAAATGTGTCACCTAGTATAACAAACACATTCCAGGGTAGGTCTCATGTTCAGAAGTGGGCAAAAAAAACTGCATGACATTTTGTGAGTGTTTTCTTTGATTTGATTTTTGTCTATCTTATCTTTTAGTTTATTTTATTTTCATTTTCTTTTTAAAGAGATTATAAAATTTGGTATGGAAGGTTGGAAGATCTAGAAGAAGGTGGAGAAGTAGAAAACATGATCAAAGTATAGTGGGAATAGAATTATAAATTAAATAATTTTATATACAATGTAAAGAAATAAAAGTAAGATAACAACACATAAATACAAGCAATTTTAAGAACTGCATATGTAACCATACAAGCTAGTTATATATTTCTATTAAAAACAGTAGGATCAAAGTTTCAATATTTTCCTTCCTTATTTGTATTGGTCCATGTATTTTCAAAGTATTCAAGTAATGGTTAGTTTTACACAAAATAAATAATTTTTGTAGTTTATTAGTGTTATGGAGTGAGAATAATTTCCTGAAAGTATTTCCCCCCATCTACATTCAGGTTCTTTAAATCCAAAGTACTGTCATTCTTTCCAAATATTTGGGAAACATGAACATTAAAGAATGTTGGAGAATGCGATATTGAACTGAATGTAAACAGTAGGCAATGAACTAAATTGACAATAATTCTGGTGTGTGCATGTGAAACTGTATCTATGAATAAGTCATTTGAAGAGAGAATAGTAAAAGTCACTTCAGGTAGAAATCTCTAAATTTAGGCTAAAATAGGCAGATGATAAGAAGTAGAATTTCTCACAGTTACTCAAACTAGTAATAGATAAACCCCGCATATCACTTATTTTGATCAAGTTAGGCACATTAACCATACCTCATATCTTTCAGTGAGTCTGTCATTCTCTCCAGTTTTTCTTGTCTCTGTGTCTGTTTTTGTGTCTCTGTTTCTCTCTCTCTCTTTCTCTCAACTTGCAAGTTTTAAGCATTTATGGCCTCTTAGCTACTGCTCCAGAAACATTCCCGCCTGCTTGTTGCCATACTTCCTACCCTAACAAGCACAGAATAGCCCTTTGTAATTATAATCTTGCTCTAATTAAATACTTCATTTTAACAATTCACTTATTTGGACCTGGTTTCTCATCACAACAATAGAACAGTAACTAAGACACTCTGATATTATCTATTTAGTAGAGTATAATTATCCAAAGAAAAAACTCCATAAATAATTCTAGTTAGTCTTAGACTCATTTGTAGCTAACCAGTGGGGGCTTATAAAGCCACGTTCATGACTTTAACCAAAGACCTGGGTTTGTGGATTGATATTTTTTAAATTTTTCTTCATCATATGATATCTCATTTTCTCCATCTACGGTGTGTGAAAATTTTGATGGATACTTCCTTTTCTGATCCAATTTATTTGGAGTTCTATAAACTTCTTATACCTTTATAGACATACCCTATTTTAGGTTAGGAAATTTTTATTCTTTGAATGTGTTAAATATATTTTCTGGCTTTTTGTGGTGGGATTCTACTTCTTTTGTTCCTTTTATTCTTAGTTTTCATATTTTGAAAGTGTCTCAAATTTCCTGGATTCTTTGTGTTAGTGCTTTATAAGATTTAACATTTCTTTGACTGATGGACCAATTTTTCTATATCTTCAATTCCTGAGATTCAATTTCCATCTATTTATGTTTTGTTGGTGAGACTTGTATCTGCAGTTCTTTTTCACTTACCCAGATTTTCAAATTTCCAAAATACCCTCAATTTGTGTTTTCTTATTTCTCTTATTTAAATTTCCATGTCTTGAATCATTTTTTCACTTGCCTATTTACTCTTGACTTTCTTTACATTTTTTAAGGATTTTATTCATTTCCTCAAATTTTTGTTTGTCTTTTTCTCAATTTCTTTAAGGGATATTTATTTCCTTTTTAAGAAATTGTATCATTTTAATAAAGTGGTTTTTAGTGTCATATTCTTGTGATTTATGTGCACTAGAATATTTAGGTCTTGCTTTTATAAGATAGCTGGGCTCCAGTGTTGCCATATTACCATGGTTGTTGTTGATTTTATTCTGATACTGGCATTTAGGCATCTGGATTTGGATTAATCACAGGTCTAGGTGCTGATATCTGAGTTTGTCTTTGTTTTGTGGGTGTTTAATTGCTTGGATTTTTACTTATTTTTGTCTTTTGATCTTTAAGGCCTGAATTTCTAGAGTATTGTGCTACCTCTGATCTAGTAGAGAATCTTTATGTAAGTTGAGAGCTGGCCCTTTTATGGATAGTTTGGGCTTTGATACAAAAGGAAAGGGGATCTCTGTCTTTCTAACTGGTATGGCCTCCACCTGAGCAACAGAATTCCCCTGGGTTTGGGGACAGTACTTGGTCTCTGGGCTGGGGTGACATAGTAGGTGTAGTGAGTGAAAATGGATCTTTAGGAACAGTGATTCTGTAAATTCCTCTGGATTTTTATTTTGGATACTATATTGTTTATTTTCACTCACATTTTATTGTTGATGATTTCCACATATCTGTGAGATTTTATCTCATAATAGGCATTCTTATTTTTTCCATTAAATAATCAACATAGCCTTTTTCCTATATTCAAAATATTCTGTGGTCTAAAAACGCCAGGTATTTTCTTGTTGCTGCTGTTGTTTACTGATATCAGCTCTAGATATCTTCTTCAGTGACATATTTAGGATATAATTCAAGAAGAAATAAATGAAAAAGAATTTATTTTCAAATTTTCTATTATCATTGGTATCACCAGAGTCCATTGTGTGCTTCAGGAAGAAAGTAAAAATATAAAGATTTGCTCAATACTGAAAGTGCCTGCTTAGCTTAGTTTATTGGAAATTAGGATTTTGGTATTTCTTTCCACATATTGAAAACGGGCAGTCTCTTTCAAATCACTTGGCTATTGTGTCCTTTAATTATGTTTTAATATGCTACATTGAAATTTAATTCAAAATTTCTACTGCAAAATCATGTCTGTTTAAAATTTCTATCAATATGTCATTGGCAACAATGTTAATAAAGATGATAAAGATTGTGGTTTATCCTTTGGAATATTACTCTGAAATATATATTTTTAGAAGAATAATTTTTTCTAATCTGCTGTTGCATTTAAAGGCCACATTTCTTATTATTTGAAATTATCAATACTCTTCTATAACTAGTGAAAATTTTGTAGTGAAATTTTATATTGTTTTTCACAAATTGCTGTTAACAAATGTCACTTGATTTATTTCTCAAGCAAGATGAAACTTTGACATTACTGAATGTAAATATTCATATAGTCATTTCTTTAATGTCAGATGTTATTCTATATTTAGAAATAAATTGGAGCTTAAATGAAAGGTATATTTGTAATGTTTGCTTAAGATTATTGTGGGAATATAAAATACATAATTTATGAAAATTAGTAACAACATAACACTATTGAATAAAGTTATAAATATTGAGTTAGTATGCTTTAGGTACTTTAATAGCCATATATTATTCAAATTTATAGATATTATTCAGTAAATATGCCTACATTTTGGAATGTATTTTGACTAAGCAAGACTGTAGCAAATAGTCTTGGTTAAGAATTTTTTTAACTGAAATATTTTAATTTTGTAGACAGTCAAAATGATGGTTTAACTTTGAAAACATTCATCAATATTCATTTATTTTTCTTGTGGTCATATCATTAAAAGAAAATTTACATGTTTTTCTAACTTAAATTTTGAAATCCAGATTGGTATATAAACATAATACAAGTTACCAAGAGATCAGAATATGAAACAAATAATTAATAATAGACAGCCCTTATCACTATGGTGCAATTATAACTTTTATTAGTTATATTTAAATTATGTTGCTGTTTATAACCTTCCTTTTAATTTTACCTTTTAATTTCCTATTTGTTACAAGAATGTGGTATTGAATTGTTTATTTCTGTTAGTAAGGATATGTGGTTATTTGAGGGTCAGCATTATCTATTGAGGTGGTAAGTATTCAAGTAGAAATTGAAGTAATATCTCTTATTATGTTTAGGTATGTCCTCTGTGTCTTTAATAACTTCAATACATTTATCATGAAGGGTTGTTGAATTTGTCAAATGATTTTTCAATATCTCATTAGATGACAATGTGATTAAGTTCAGGATTTAATTTAAAAATTGAGGTAGATTGGGTACAGCATTTGAAGAAAGAGGGGTAAAAGTTATACATATGCCTAGATAAAGAGGATGCTGGACAGTTAGAAGAGTAGAATTAAAAGTTCAAAGGTGAAATCATGTCTAAGGAATAACAACAATATCTATGAGGTGGAAGCAGAGGTGGCCAGAAGTGGAAAGCATAGGATATCTGGCCAGAAAGGTGGTAGGACCATATCATAAGAGATCTTGAAAAGAATATGAGTTGAATTGAAAAATATGATTCTTTCATAAACAGTTCCCTGTAGAGACTGTGCTTCTGTTTCCCTTTTGCCCAAACCCGAATAATCACACATAAATTATTTTAATTATAATACTGTTTGACCAATGGCTCAGGTGTATTCCTAGGTAACTTTTATGTCTTAAATTAATCCACTTCTATTAATCTGTGTATTGCTATGAGGCCATGGTTTATCAGTTATGTTCTGACATCTTTCTCTTTCAACAGTTACATGGTGCCTTCCTAACTCCACCTCTTTTGTCCCTGAATTTAGTTTAGGTTTCTCAGCTATCTATTATTTGCCCTGTCATAAGTCAAGGCAGCTTCTTTATTAACCAATGGTAATAAAACATATTTATAGCATACAGAGGGAAACCAAACATCATCTCCCATTTTTGGCTAAAGAAAAAGAAAGGATTTAACTTTAACATATTAAAATTACATATAACAAAACAGGTATCAAGTAAGAATTGCAGGTACAATATTTAGTCTCTTTGTATCTTGCAAAATTAAAGAAAATATTCTATCATCTATCTTATCTTTGTTAGTCTCACATTTCATATACAATTTATCTTATATCATAAATAAGGAAAACTGTAACTATAACTATCTGTCTTCATTACTATCAAAGACCCCAGAAATATATTATCTATGTAAACAGGAAATGCATTTTAAACAACTTCCAAAATTTTAGAAATCCTGCTGCCTGAACAGTCATTCCAAGTTTTCTTGAAGCATCAATATTTATCCTATTGGCCCATAACATCTGGCAGACTTTTCAGTGAAGCAAGAAATTTGAAGATCTGTTCTGCTTTGTACTCTCAAAGTTCATCAGTTGCTTTCTTCTGTGTTATGCAGAATGTCTGGCAGTTTCTTCTGTGAAGTACGAACAATGAAGGACCATCCTATCTTTTGTAAAGTTCAGCAGTCACTTTTTTGTGGGTCTTACATGTCCAGTTCATTCAGCATACCATCAATCAATCTAGATAAGAGTAGTTCCTTGCTGAAATGGCTAGGAAACTCCATAAGGAACCTATTGAATGCCTATCATCCTCTTGAAATGGATTAGTGCTGCTAGAAGCAGATATGTCTCACTGTTCATAATATTTTACATTCTTGAAACATTTTAAATTCCATAAACTGTAGGCCCTCCTGAAGATTATCTATCTAAATGAAATATATCTCTGTATATCTAAAAACATAACATGACTAAAAGTTTGATTATTATAGATGACTATTAATCTGTGTTTCTAGTTACACATTACATTTTAAATGAGCTGTATAAACATAACACTCAAACTAGAGTAGAAATATACATATTGACCTTAAATTTGTATTCAAATACCAAAGTCCCTACCAATGAAAAATATTCATTTCTATGTCATATCCTCATTTATTCTTTAGAAAGACCTTGACTGTGACTACAAAGCATTTATAATCAACACCCTTTAATGAAAACAAACATTTATAAACAATATTTGGGAATTTGGGTATAGTTTTTTGGATTACTTTCTGATGACATTTTAGACTACATTTCTGTAACATTTCATTAGACTTTAATTTTGAAGTCAAGATACCTTCAAAATATATTTGTTTAGCTTAGCAGCCTGTACAATGAAATGTCTCTCTATAGCTAACTCATTCATTGCCAAAAACTCAAAAATATACAATAATATAAACAAATCAGACTCTGTTTATTTTCCATATTCAAATGGCTTTTTTTACTATCTTTTACTTTTATTTTTTTATTATTAATTTTTTGAGACTGAGATTCTTCAAGTATTTTTGGCTGTCGTACTGCTTACTCTGTAGACAAGGCTGTCCTTGATCACACAGAGATCTGCCTGGCTCTGCCTTCCAAGTGTTTGGATTAAAGATGTGTACCACCATACCTGTATATGCTAATTCTTTTATAAAGGATATTCTTTCCTTTTTCTTTTGTCTCCCATGCTTACATATATTTTTAAACACACTGTAAACCATTTAGAGGTTTTTCTTTTCCATTTGACTCTGTCTTTTTGTGTATCTGCAATCATTTTTTGATCAGGAGAGTTCTTAATTTTCTAAGCAACATGTCTAGGATTAAAGCTGCAGCTTTGGAAACTGCTTTAACCTCATTCCTTAGCTTTTTGAGAGTCTAGCTTCATGGCAGAGATAATTACAGGATTCACATCAATTGCCACAACTCTGTTGAGTTTCTAGGTCCATTCCACCATTGATAAACCTTATGTCAGCTGCTCATAAACACCATTTAAGAGTTTGTTGGCATAGCCTCTTAAATGAAATGCAAGGTTTTTGCTGATAATGCTGATTCAAGAAGCCTCTATTAAAGAGTGTGTTCCTCTGCTTGCCTCTAGCAAACAGAAGCCACCTGAGACAATGCTGCTACCAAGAAGCTTTGTTTGACTTTGTTCTTTTCTCTCTAGAATCCTTTTCTTTAAGCTTTCACAGGCTTTATGTGGAAATTCTTGCCAAACATTTGGATGTAATTATAGAAATGGAGACTGCACTTCCATGTCCTGGCCACCCAGACCAGAATAATCACACAGAAACTATGTTAATTGCCAAACTGTCTGGCCAATGGCTCAGGTGTATTCCTAGGTAGCTAGTGCTTACATCTTATATTAACCCATTACTATTATCTGTATATTTCCATGAGTCTGTGGCTTAGCAGTTATGTTCTGACATCTTTCTCTTTCAGCAGCTATATGGTGCCTTCCTGACTCTGCTTTCTTTTTTCTCTGCATTCAGTTTTGTTTTCCTGCCAACCTATAGTCTGTTATGCCATAGGGCAAAGCAGCTTCCTTATTAACCAATGGTAATGAAGCATATTTGTAACATACAGAGGGGAATCCCACATCAGTTCCCTTCCCACTCTATCATTCTTGTTTTCCAATCTTTCCTATGTCTCCTAAAACATGCTTCCTAAAGTTTACCCTGCAATAAATTTATTCTATTGTTAGTCAGATGTGCTCTCCTATTTGCTTGCCCAATTTGTATTTCTTGTCTATGATAAGCCTTGACATCCCTTTTTTGAAAAGCTAGACATGGAATACTGGATTACAATGGGCACCTTTACTTGATCTTTTTTTTTTGAAACAGGGTTTTCTTTAGCTTTGAAGCCTGTCCTGGAACTAGCTCTTGTAGACCAGGCTGGCCTCAAAGCTCACAGAGATCCACCTGCCTCTGCCCCCCGAGTGCTGGGATTAAAGGTGTGGGCCACCACCAACTGGCTTCTACTGGATCTTATAAAGGATTCCAACCAGTTAGAGCCTGAAAAAAACCCAAGATTTATGAATTATCATTCTTTCTGTGTCAGTTATTTTGTGTTTGTATCCTCTAGCACAATAAAATGTGATAATAGTATATACATGTAGTGAAATGCAAGGCAGTAGATGTGATTACAATTCATTGTATATATTCATGAAATTATCAATAGTAAAGAATAATTTAACAATGTTTCTAAGTTATTTGAAAAGATTTAGCTTCCAGCAGGTTTGAGGCATTGTATTCATTGTAATAAAAATCAGTGCTCATTTCAGATCTTATAATCAATTTCTACTATTACTGCTCTAATATAGGTAAAACTTTATCTCATTGGTGTATTTCTAGGAATCTGTATGATTCTCTGAAGTCTTGCATCTCTTTCTCTGACACTGCAAACCAACCAAAAATGTGTACATTATTTCCTCTATCTCTGCTGCCTGCACTTTCTCTGATGAATCCCTAGACATTTCTAAGAGATTCTTCATCATCAATATCTCTCTGAAGTGTCAGTGCTCTCCTACCCATACCACTGCTGACTTCGTCTCCTACGTTCCCTTGTATTCATGTCTATGTCATTTCATAACTATCTAGAACTTCACCCAAATTGAACCAAAGAAGAACTAATGAAACATTCAGCTATCTTCTACTTATACCTCTGTTGAATTTGTCTCCTAAGTTCTCTGATCTCCATATTAATGTTCTTTCATAACTATCTAGAACTTCAACCATACTGAACCAAAGAGGAGCTAATAAAATATCTAAAGAAATAAAATATTTTATTATACAAATTTTCAAAAGTCACATGTGAGTACTCAATTCATTTTCCCTATTAAAGGGTGGATTATGTCATGTATTATAAATTAACATTTATATTTATTATTACTTTTTCCTATCCTAAATGCTTTTCATTTAATTTTGCAAGAATATTATTAGATGGAGCAAGAACAGATATGAGAGCAAAGAAAGCAATATCTTGATTGAGGAAGCCAGTATAGGGTTTGCAAGAAACCTGGCTCTAGAAAAATTCCAAGGAATCCACAAGGATGACCTCAGCTAAGACCCTAAGCATTAGATGAGAAGGTGCCTGAACTGGCCTTGCCCTGTAGTCAGAATGATAATTATCTTAAATATCACCATAGAACCTTCATCCAACAACAGATGAAAACAGAGGAAGAGTACCACATGAAAGCACTAGACTGAGCTCCCAAGGTCCAGTTGAAGATTGGAAGGAGTGAGAATATAACCATGAGGGATTCACCCACTGAGACAAATTGACTGAACTAATGGGAGCATACCAACTCCAACTGGACTGAGAGTGAATGAGCATGGGATCAAACTAGTCCCTCTGAATGTGGTTGACAGTTGGG
>LOJH01019020.1:0-17146 GCA_001685095.1 Ellobius talpinus | reverse complement strand
TTTCTTTTTAAATGTTTTCAAAAAGGCTAGTTGAATCTAGGGATGCAGAACTTACAGATGCAGAGGGCTGACTATATACTTGAAAAAGAAAAGAAACTGAAGGCGTTTGTTATCTAACCTTACAACCAATTTGGTCCATTTATCCTCCTAAAGTGAGGTGCACCTTTGTTCCTTTCTTTAAGAAATGATGTACAAGAAGCTACCAGTCCCCTCTAGAGCATTCATTTCCTACGCTGCATGGCACCATTTCCCTCCCCGCAGCCTTGGTAGGGGAGTACTGGTGTTGTTCTTACATGGAAAGAGAAATGAAGGAGCTGTGCCCAGAGTCCCTTTTCAGTGAGGCAGAGCTAGCATGAACAGCTCTGTTCTGAAGCCAAGACCTCGCTCAGCTGCTGAGTTGGGTCTCAGCAGAGTTCCTCTGTGGTCCATGCAAGGTGATAACTGCAGGTGAATTCCTTGTCTGCTTTGTACCTCACCTCCACCCCATCTGTCATTGGAGGAAAAGTAGCTACGCTCTTTCTGCAAAGCCTCTAAGAATGCAGGCTCCTGTTTGTATCTTAGGGTACATTTGGGTAGGTGACCGAGTTTTGTGTGTTGCCCTTTGGGCCCAGGTGGGCCCAAATGTGTATTCTCCATTCATCCTTATCACCCTCCCCCCCGAAGCAGGTCCAAGCTGCCATGGGTCCTGCTGGGTCTCCCATACTGAGGATCGTGCCCTGCTCAAGTGGCTGCGCACATCCACATCCGTGTTGGGGGAATCCACAAAGGCCTAGATGGATGCCTGTGGAGACCTGTAGTGGCTAGATAAGATGAAAGCAGTAGGAGGAGGAAAAAGAGCGAGGAGGGGAGAGAGGTACCTGGGGTGCTGTCAGTAAACACACAAAGAGATACAGAGGGCTGGGTGGGGCTTCCTTGGGTCCCTGGTGTATGAGACTCTACAGTGTGTGCTTCATCTCGGGGCCATTGATACAGAGGGCACGGTGGGTAGACTTTCTCCTGTTTTCCTTTCAAGCAATTAGTTTAATTGACGATTGGAATTAAGTGCTTGGAAGATTTTACTGCGAATCTGAAAGTTCTGCCAAAGTTATTTATCAGCAAATACTCTAGAAACCACAGGTGTTAGCATGAAGTGGCAGGAGAGAACATCAATGCTTCTCCTCCTTTGAGAGAGGAGAAACTGAGGCTGGGAAGAATCAGGGGATCCCAGTTCCAGGAGAGTCACTGCCCTCCTCTGACATCCTGTGGTTATCAGGCATATATGGGATACACAGGCAAAACATTCATGCATGTAAAACAAGAAAATCTAAAAAAATAGTGTAAAGTCCCCGTATGGGGCTAGAGAAATGACTTCACAATTAAGAGCTGTGTGCTTTTCTGGAAGACCCCATGTTGGCTCATAATGGTCTATGACTTCAGTCCAAGAGGATCCAACACTCTCTCTGGTCTCCACAGACACAAGGTGTGTGTACACATGGTTTCAGCAGCCTGTCTTACTCTGGCAGAGGATCCATGGCATCTTCCTGGCTCTGCCCTTCTTTCTCCCAGCATTCAGTCCAGTCCCTCTGCCTACCTAAGTTCTGCCATATCAGCAGGCCAAGGCAGCTTCTTTATTCATTCATGTTAATCACAGCACGCAGAGGGGACTCCCACATCAGGAGACAAGTTCTTTATGTGGACAGGACCATAGAAGATATTTATTTTAATGGGAATAAAATGTGAGTAACACAGAGTATACCATAGGAACCATTTCTTTGCTCACAGTTGAGTGTCATTAAGTCCATGCATGCTGATATGTAGCGGTCACTACCAACCACCTCCAAACTGAAATCTATACATATTAAGAACTCATTTCTCATCCTTCCTCTTCCTGGTCCTGACCACCAACATCCCACTTCCTGTTTGTGTGAATTTGACAGCTGACGTGCTCATAGCAATAGAATCTCCCTATCTGTGTGAGTTTGACTGCTCGCACGCTCAGCAGTAGAATCTCCCTGTCTGTGTGAATTTGACTGCTCGCATGCTCATAGCAATAGAATCTCCTATTCATGCTAGCTTGTTTCACTTAGCTTGCTGTCCTCCAGGTTCATCCATGTTGTACCCCACAACTATGTCTCCTTCCTTTCCAAGGCTAAACAAGCTGCCATACTGGTACATCCCCCATCATCTCTTCTGCCACTGATGGACACTTGGGCTGCTCCCCTGCTTGGCTGTTGTGAATGGTGTCTCTGTGGGCTTGGGTGCTCACCTCTTTCTGACAGCTCCTACTTTTGCTTCTATTGGATGTAGGAGAGTCTGAGTTTTCAGGTGAAAAGTTTGAAGATTAATTTCTCTAAATGTCTTTTAGTTTCCCTTTGGATAACTACTCTCCAGTGAGGGTTTTAAATATTAAAATTTAAATCAGTTCTCTCATAAAGACAAATCTCCCATCCCCCCCACCTCTTTTGTGACCTGACAGTTTCCTCCAACAGATCCTCCTCCAGGAAGTAGACCCAAAGGACATCCCAGCTCTTAGGCTTCCTGTTTGTAGCAGGCCTGCGTGCTTGCTAGGTGTGAGCTTGTTCTGAGTGAGATGGTATAGACACCACCGTGATCCCTGCTGTGTGCTGTGCACAGCCATTTGTGCCCAAGGTCACAGATGAACTTCACTATATTAACAGTTGAGATACTCATCTCTATGAGCAGATCTGGGCTTCTTCCAGGGTTTCTTTTCCTTGGTGGAGTTTTCAAGAATGACCTTTATGAAGATAAGGTCATTTCTCTGCTTCTTCTACTCTCAGGGAAACAAACGGAAAATTTGTTTGTTTTTATTTTTTTAGAGACCTTTTAGAAGCAGGAAAGTCTGAACCAGGGTCTAAATACGAGCTGCTTGGAGTGGAGATTGCCAACACCCTGCAGCCATGTTTGGGGCAGGATCTCCAGTACTAGTGACATTTAAGATGAGGCACTAATGGTAAAGACTTGGGACATAACTCATGTCCAATCCGAATATTGGTTTCTTGGGGAGGGTTCAGGAACCTGCCTCCAACCATAGGGTCTCTGAATGGGTCCTTCAGGTTTTGGGTTGCCTGTCCCAACTATAGAGACCAGATGTAGTTAGACCAATATAGTTAGCAGGCAACAGGACACATGGCGTGATCCCATCCTTAGTAATGAGTCGGCTATAGGGTAGATGTCTTGTGGGGGATCATGAGTCCTGATAGAGTAAGGTGCCCACACCTGAGGACATTATGGACCCTACAGCCACCTGCCCCTAAGATTTATTCTTGGAATAAGTCTCCTTTTCTTGCTGTTTCTTCTACAACGTTCCAGGCCCTTCATGCTCTACTTTGATTAGAGGAGGGTACAGAGACAAAATTCAGATAACCTCTCTGTCATTTACCATAGTTATATATATAGAGAGAGCCTCAGGGCTACGTTACAGGAGTTGAAGCATTATTTTCTAAACCATTAATTTGTTTTGTTTGAGACAGGGTGTTATGTAACTTAGGCTGGCTCTAAACTCACCATGTGACTAAAGGGTGGCCTTCAACTCTTGATCCTCCTGGCCTCTCTTCTCTGGTATTGAGGTTGCAATACCAATGTGTCTGGCTAGACCACAATTTCTTTGTTTGTCTTAGTCAGGGTTTTATTGCTATAAAGAGACACTATGACCATGGCAACTCTTATAAAGTAAAACATTTAATTAGGACTGGTTTATGGCTCAGAGGTTTGGTCCATGATCAGCATGGTGGGAAGCATGGGAGCACGCAGGCAGACATGGTGCTGGAGAGAGAGCTGAGAGTTCTACATCTGGATCAGTAAACAGCAGGAGGAGAGAGATACTGGGTCTGGCTTGAGCTTCTGAAACCTCAAAGCCCACCCCCAGTGACATACTTTCTCCAACAAGGTCATACTACCCCAACAAGGCCACACCTCCTAATGGTACCACTTCTTATGAGCTTATGAGGGTCATTTTCATTCAAACCACCACAGTGTTTATTGAGAAAGGATACTGGGAAGTTAAGTGCATTGTTTTATTGCAGTTTTAAAATAATGAGGAAACAAATCAACCAGTCACAAGCTCCCAGGAAAGTTAAAAACTTATATAACACGTGCTCTTGGTAAGAATGCTGCTAGCTCGGTCCCATCAGTCCCAACAATCTAGTGCATCTGTCACATAAACAGGGGCAGTCTCTACAGAGCTGTGACAGATCCCTGCAAGTCTGTCACCACGGGTGAGCCTCACTTTCCTTGGTGCCCAGCAGTGGTTCTCACTCGACTTGAATGCCTCCATGTGTTGAAGACTTCATTCATTCCCAACTTGATATGGTTGGAAGTGATGGACCTTTTAAAGGAGAGTCTAGACATGGGTACATATCCTCTAAGGAGATTGTGGAAGGACATCCTTCCTCTCTGTGTTTGTGCTTTCTGGCCATAGATGAGTGGTTTTGCTCTGCCAAATGTCTCTACCACTGTTGGGGACTGCAGACCCTCAGACCCTGAATTTCCTGTGACCCCTTGCCTGCCAGAGTAAACAACTTGTTTTCCTATGCTTGTAGCTGCTCTGAGCATGAGACCCTCATGAGTTCCTGATAGCAGGGACTGGTTTCTGGTGGGCTTGCAGCTGAAAAGTCCTGAGAGCTAGGGCGTGGCCATTAGTCAAGGAGAGCCTTATATAAGCTGTCCTGGAACACAATAAAGGGGACATTCTTGTTTCAAGGATGACCCATGTCTCTGTCTCTGTGTGTGTATTTCAATCTCCATCCCTTTGCCCAACTGGCGAACCATCTCATGGTAGACAGGTGGTACTGTACAGGTGACCTGTACATAACACAGGCAGCCAGGACCATTTAATTGTGGATTCTGACCTCCAAAATGGTCAGGCAGAACAAACATTTTCTCTTCACAAATTGGGGCATTTTGCTTTAGTGGCAGAAGCCTACTTATACTGTTCAGAATCGGGGTTACAGTGGGTGAGCAGATCTCATTAGCAGGCTGGGCAGTAGGGCAGGATGAGGTTGGTGTGTGGCTGAGGGGTACCAAAAGATTCCATCATCAAGATAAGCAACAATTACTGCAGTGTTTAAACGATTAATGCATGAAAATCCATGAGGAAAGCATCAGAATTTGCAACACAGTGCAGTCTTGCTGATTTTCCCCTTGCCTCAGGTTCCAGTGTGACCTCAAGGGAGGCCATGACATTGCTGTTGGATTTCTTCCACTCTGCAGCATTTGTTAGTGTTTTCTTGACTTTTATAACCTAAACCTTTTTTTTGCATATTAGGGGACTATCTTTCCAGTTGGGTTTGTCAGGTCTTGATGGAATTGTTACAGAACAATTTGACAGTGTGACACCAGTTGCTGTGGTGCCTGGCCACATCTTAGCCTGGTTTCTGTTGCTGATGACAATAGCATGGGAATGGGTAAGTTAGAAAGAAAAAGCTGTTTATTTTGGCTCATGCTTCTGCAGGTCCAAAGTCAAGGGCCCATCCTGGCTGGCAGGGTCCCAGGCTGGCTCCGGGTGTCACAACATCGCAGGAATCAGGGAGAATATATTCCTATGTTGAAGTATCCCTCCCTATTCTTATAAAGCTACCAAGACTCAAGTTATGGGGACTCCCCCCCACCTCTTGAGCTTATCTAACTGTAATCTCTCCCTAAAGGTTTTATCTCTAACCCTCAGGTTTAGGTTTCCACCATCTTGAAGTCTCACGGTGGGATTTGGAGGAGGCAAACCATTCTGAAGCAGCCACAGTCCTCCAGCTAATGGTTCAGCACTTGGCCAGTAATGCTTATGTAGGTCACTTGACTCAGGTAGTTTTTGATCAGAATTTACACTGTAAAATCTCTCCTTTTGCCTTTATAATTGTAAGTATGTTGTATAGTACTACTTTGAAACCATATGAAACCAAAGCAGATATTCCTTTGAAACCTTGAGTTTACTTGTGTCTGTGGGGACTCACGGTTTCCTGGTTTAGTCAGAGGTCACAGCCCATTAGAATGTCTATTAGTCTTTCGCCTAGCTTAGTCAGTGGGTTCCCTTCCATCCAACCTCTGTATCCTTTTGAAATGTCTCTAGAGTTCTTTGGGCTTTTGCTTGCTTTCTGCCAACCTATAATAGTGCACATTGTTCTACTGCCACCGTCCCAGGGCTAGAAGCAGCCATGGCCAGAGTCCTGTTGCTTCCAGTAGGAAAATGGTGTGTATGAGCATCAAGAGCTGCATTCATGGTGTGCTCATTGCTTTGGAGTATTGTTGTTCTTGGGCTGCGGGCTCAGGTTGGAACTCTGCTTCTGTATCTACATACACCTCATTAAACGGTGTTCTGATCCTGTGACAAAAGGAGAAAAATCTTGTTTTGTCTCACGGTTCGGGAGGTTTCAGACCGTAGTCCCATTGCTTTCGGACCTGTAGCCAAGCAGTAAGTCCTGGTGACAGTACACAAGGAAACAAAACCACCTGCCTCATGTTAGCCAAGAGAGGAGGGCCCTGGGTCCTACTATTCCCTTCATTGGCTTGTTCTCAATGATTTCATTTCCTCCCATGAGGCTCTGCCCTTTGTGATGGTCGTAACTCCTCCCAAAGGCTGATGACCAAGGTTTTGGCACATGGACTTTTGGATGACACATATCCAAACCAGAGCACATACATATACTGCATGTGTTTACTTCTCTGTCTGTACTGAAAACTGAATTTACAAGGATGTCTTATTCCAGTCTTTCCCCATAGAATTCTCTTTGGAGTTCTACCTCATATGGATGACCTTCTTCAGTGGTGGGAAAGCTGGCTTCTGTTGTTCCTGATGTGTTGATCTATTAATGCCCCTGTGGCTAACCCATCTGACATGTTCATTGATTTCCATCCCCAAACTGGGCACCTGCACATATTCTGGATGTCCAGAGTGGGGCACTCTGCCCTCCCTCAGATGCCCTCAGGATCTCCATCGCTGAGGGGGAAGCCTTCTTTACCTGCTGAGCTCCAGTGGTGGTGCCTTGCCCTGGGCGACCCCAGGCCCTCCCCTTATCCCTTCCCTATACAAACCATGCCCTCTCCTTAGGAAGCCTCCTGGAGAAAGAGTCACGTGCATCACTTTTTAAATCAAATCAAATCAGAACGGAAGTGAATACTGGGGATAGAGAACAATAACAAACTTCACCACTAGAATTCCTTAACTACTAAGCTCTTTAGAATAGAAATCTTCAGAGTACAGTTTCAGAAAGGTTGCAGCCATGTGCAGGACAAGCCCAGGCCAAGTGGGTATAAGTCAAGCTTCCTCGTCGGAAACTGGGCTGTTTGCTTCAGCAACTCGAGGGAAGAAAACATGAAGTCTCCAAAATCAAAATTAATGTTATTTTTTTCAGGGATTTGCAGGAGGTTGACCAGCCTAATTGCACCATTTGGGTGTGTAACGTGCTGGAGAACATAATTTTAAAAAGGACTGAGAAATTGTGCGGTATCTTAACTCGGGTGGGATTGTAATTATTGCAGTAACTGAATGTGACTGTGTGTACATGTGACTGAAATGGGAAGCTGTCTGAAAAAAAACCCAACAAAATGTCCATTCTATCCCTCTGGGCTTCCTTAATTATAAATACCAGGTAGCCTAGCACAGGCTAAATATAGGCCTGGTGGCCATCTCTATTTATAACATTTTTAGTAGGAAGTCACCAGAGCAATTCAGAATTAATTTGGTGTGTAGGTTTTTACAGGTTCTAATTAGTCGTGTTTTTCTTAAGCTGGCCAACTGGGATCAATAGTGTTATATAACTGAGCCCAGGGGACCATGACTTAGACGTAGACTCTTCCAGAAAGCCAAAGCCTTTGGAAGATGTCAACCCAAAGAAAGACCGGCAGCTCCAGAAGCCGCTAGCTGCAGCTGCAGGGAAGAGGGGCTGAAGACGGCTGTGTCCAGCCAAGGACAGGCTCCAGGAGTGATAAAGGGACGGGTTTTTATTTTTTTTTTTATTTTTTTTTCAGTTGGAAGCTGCAAATCTTCTACCCATTCATTTGGAAACCTTGAAGGGTGACATTCCCAGGCCTGCTTATCGTCTGTTCCCTTGAGGCTAGATTTAGTTGCTCTAGCCTGGGGAGGTGGGATGATGTTTTCCTGGACTGTAGGCAACTCCCCACAGAGCCAGCTTTCTGGCCCTGGGGCTGGTGGACTTTTGGAAGACTCCGGATGTCAGCTGGGGTAGAAGCTGTTTTTCAGTAGTGGCTCTGCTGCACATTAGACATGGTTGATTAGGTTGGGACTCCTCCTCCATTCCTTCAAGTAACACTGTCTTGAAGAACACAGGGTGAACTCCAGCGGGCAGCACTACGGGGCTCACCCAAGGGTGAGACTAAGTGCTTGTGCTTCAAATAAAATCTCAAAAGACTCGTCTCAGACATGGCTCTCACACTCCCCTCCTGTGGCTCTGCAGGTTCTCTGCGCTCCTCACACCTGTGGATGTGCTCCTCATGAATGAACTCCAGGCATCTGAGTAGATGAGCTACACCTTCTAGATAGTTCAGAGGCTGTGTCCGCCTTAGCCTCCAGCCGCGAGTTGGTGTCCTGACTCCACCGCACAATGCTTTCCAATTTCACAGCTGTCCTGGAATGGGGACCAGTTGGGAGAGGGTACAAAGGAAGACAGTAGTGTCCAGGAGGGAAGGGACTGGGGACGGTCTGTCCTGCCTCTGTACTCAAACTTTCCCTGAGCTACTTTATATTGGTGGAATGACATCTAATGTCACTTGGATCTGGAATTCTGAAATTTGCTTGGCTTTGCTATGTTTTCCATACACAGCTTCTGTACACCAGAGAGCCTGACAGGTGCTGTGATTCCTGCTTTTGGGATTTCGGCAAAGGGGGGAAATGGTGAGAGTCGTGATGGCTACAGGTGGGCCAGCTGAGTCTGGGGCATCTGGGAAGGCTTCCTTGAGGCAGGGATGAAGTTAGGATAAGATTACCAATAGCAGGAGCTAGTGGAGCCAGGGTCAGAGGTCCAGCACAAGCAACACGGGGGGATGAAGCAGCAAGAGAAGGGCTCTCACACTTGGCAGCATCTCTGAAGGACAAGCCTGTGGCAAGAGAGGTGGCCTGGCTTGGTGGTGATGATCCGGATGTACTCTGCGAGGGGCTCATGCTGTCCTCTGTGACTGGGAGGAGCTGGGTAGGGCTGGAGTGTGGTGAGTTGAAGAGATGGGTGGGGCCGGCTCAGCACCCCAGCCCCCCTCCCCCGTGAAACGGGGCAGTGGACCATTTAAGGGACTGCTTTGAGAAGGTTGGGGGGGCAAAATGATGGCAATGGCTGCTCTGGTTGTGGAGGGAGTTGTCTGTGACCCCTGTGCTGTCCCAAGCCTGAGGACAGATGCTGAGAGTATGCCCCAGACTCCCAACGCCCTGACCTTGACCATGCAGGGTACTTGGGATCCATCTGGATGGAAGGAGGGGAAGCTCCAGAGCTGCCAGTGGCCCCAATGTGAGTCCCAGGGTCCTGGGAGGGTGCGGGGAGGGAGTGGGGAGTGGGAGTCCACTGGCTGGTGGGGAGAAGGATCAGCCTCCTAGGAAGGGCTCAGCTGCTCTGTTGCTCCAGGACCCACAAGCCCTGTCACTACCCAGACCTCCATCTGGGGTCAGGCCCAACTTGCAGTAGATTTGTTGGAGCTATTTGCTGGGTTCTGAAGTATACCACAATGGGGAGCCAGAGACCCGGGGCTTCTGAATCAGGGCAGTCAGCACCGGCTCCAGCAGCCCACTTGGGTATGATGGTTATGAGAAAATCAAGGATTTGCCTGTCACATGTATTCATACACCTGAATGCTTATGTATTTATTTATACAAACTCATATATTCATATACATATGTAAAATACACCCAAATATTATATATTTAAACATAGTCACAAACACACATGCATATCTCTGTGTGTATATATATGTATATATATATATATATATATATGAATATATATGCATAGCATATGTATTTCAATACTTGGGTATTTCACACACAGCAGAACAAAACAAATCTTCATATAACACTGAGCCATCCATCCATCCAAATACATGCAAAAGCATAATGGAAAAGGTATTGAGCTTAATGCGTGACGCCGATAATTTCCCTTAGAAATGGAAATGAGTAGGCACTTGCTGAGCTATGTGGCCCAGTGTGCATAACCTCCTACCGAGGACAGACATCAAGTTTTTGGGATCTCCATGGCAGCTATTGATTGGCCTTTAATTATTCCAAAAGATAAAGAACCCTAGCTGTATTGTTAACAAGATATGTGATCTTGAAGAAACGACTTCACAGTTCCACAGCATAGTTCCTCTGTCTGCAAGATGAGGTTAGACTTAACAGCTAGCTCCCTGAGTTGTGAATCCATCTTAACTGGGATAGGCATGCTATCTGACACTTGCCTTCTTAGCTCTGGGCACTCAATGCAAGTTGGGGACAGCTAGGGACAGAATGGGGCAGTTGCTCCTAACTCCAGTCTTTCTTTGTACCTTCCTTGTATGCACTGGGTGTCTAATTATCTAATGTTTTTGAAATGTCTAATAGAGCCTCCTGTTAGGGAGAATTAAACTATGTTTGACTCTATTCTGTGAGTTCTTTGATCTCATTTCTTCCTATGTTCTGGTTGAGAACATTTAGCAAGGCCTTTAATGATGTTTTAATGATATTGCCAATTTTACCAACTAATGTATATAGTTACATGTTGATATTGAGTAGCGAGACGTGAGCATTTGATATTCAGCAAACTGTTTTATTGGATAGTGCTCTCAGAGACTGATTCTGATGAAGACATTGTGAAAATACCGTGGGCAAGAAAGGAAAACAGAACATATTGAAGTTTTATGTTAGGATTTAAGAAACAGTGCCTTACACTGCAGCAGGCAGCGCTGCTGATGAAGGACAGACCGAGGCTTGGGGAGGGTAGTCATGTGGATTAGACAGGAAGGCCATAGGTCTGATGGGGCTAGCTCCTCCTGTTCCCACAAAGGGGAGGGGAGAGAAGCTGCCCCCTGCTTGTGCATGGAAGTGTTTGTGGCACCCAGTGTATCTATCTCTGTAACAAGGGGCTATTTGGAGACAGGCTTGAGCAGTGGGTGTGCAGGGTTGTGGACACTGACCATAGGAGCAGAGCCAGTGTCTGGCATAGACTATCCCAGGCCATGGACCAGCGACAGCAGCCCACGATGGACAGCCAGACAGCCAAGCATCTGTGTTAATATGAATGAGTGTCAAACAAGGATAAGGATGTTTCAAGACTGGGAGTGAAGCTCTGTGGTACATTCTTAGCATGTATGAGACTCTGTTTTGTCCCCAGCACCCATTTTCTTCCAGAAAAGGATTTTTGCTGCCTGCTTCTGCTTTTTCTGTCCATAGGAGTCCCTCATTATCTGAGGGCTCACATCTGATAGTTGTAGTTAAGCACAGTCAACCTCAGCCTAAAAACATTAAATAAAAAATTCTCAAGTACTTTATACTTTATAGCTTACATTGCTTTAGAATCATAGATATATTTATATTCATTATGTTTGTTCTAGTTTGTTATTAAATGCTATGTCTAATTTTATTAATGTATTGTGAGTATGGATGTATAGGGGAAAATCATAATCTCTATGGGGTTTGGTACTATTGGTAGCTTCAAGTTTCCACCGAGGCTCTTAGATAGGAGACTTCTATATTATTACAAGTCTAGTGTCTGCCAGGTTGACCCTGAAGTTACACCAAGAGAATAACAGTCATCTCAATTCTTACTTGTGAATTCATATGTCAATTAGTGTCAGTTATCTTTGCTGGTCTTTGGACAAAATGGAGTATTGCTAATTCAAAAATTTGGAGCTCCCCTTCCCCCACCGTGTGACACTGGAGCCTCAGTCTCCCCATATAGTGACCTCCTCTTACAAATGGCACAACTGAGGTGGAGAGAGAGTCAGAGTCACAGGAGTCAGGGGCAGAGCACTCTCAGATACCATCTGGTTGAACCCAGAGAGTGGACCCATCCCTGAGAGACTCTGTCCAAGCCTGGGGCCTGCCACCCTGGTATCCCATCATCCGACTTCATGACCACAGCCTGAGGTGGGAAAAAGTAGTTTCCAAGCCTCGTAACTGCTGCTGCGGCAGGGCCAGGTGAGAACTCAAGAGCTGAAACAGCAAAGGAGGAGCAACAGGAAATGGCTACATAAGCAAACAAGTGGGTGTGACCAGTCCAGTCATTCTAGAAGTAGGACCTGGGAATGTACCCAAAGGAAGTGAAAGCAGGACTTGGGCAAATATTGGCACACCCCGTCCATAGCGGTAACATTCACAATGAGGAAGTAACCTGTGTCCGTCATCATGTGGATGTTTATATCCATAAATGCATTGTTCATTGGCCTTAAAATGGAAGAAGATTCTGACGCGTAATACAACATGGATAACCTTGAAGTCATGATGCCAAAGGCCAGGTGCTGCCTGGCTTCGCTGAAGTAGCTCCTTGTGTTAGCAGCTAGCTTTGCAAGGGCAGGAGGATTCCTTGGCTGACAGCCCCTTCTCTTCTGCAGTGGAACTCAACCCTCCTGCCTACTTAGACATATGTGCAAACTGGTGCAGTGCTGGCCACTGCTGACCTCAGAGGCCATTTGCCTAATTAGTATTGTGAGGGTCATTTGTTCTTTTCCGTCTTCCAAGACCTTGAGGGCCATTTCTAAAGATGATCTCAGGTGGCCCAGAGACAAGGGGACCAGGTGGCCTTGGGACTTTTAAGGGAAGGCATGGCTCCTCTGGCATGGCTTAGCTACCCAGAGGCCAGTACTGCCCCGAATGACTTCCAGGATCACCCCAGATGGCAGGTGGCTCTACATGGAATCATTTATTTACCAGCAAATTTCATTCATCTGTCACCTTTTCTCTAAGAGGGAACTGACTTGAATGCTCAGACTTAAAAGACCAACAGTTATGTACCCCACCCCCTCACACACACAGGGATAGTGACGGTTCATGGGCATATTTATTTACTAATTCCTGCTGGACAGTGAGGCTCCATGATTGCCTCTGGCTCGTATTGATCTGCTACACTTTAGCAGTCTTTGGGTCACTTGTTTAGAGGGTGAGCAATAGGATTTACCTGTAGGAAAAGAGAAAAGTGCCTGTGTATAAGATAGGGCAGAACCAGTTGTTGACTGTGGTTTCTTGCCCTGCCCGGTTCCCACAACAGTTAAGTCCTAAAGAAACCACACAGAGGTCTACATTAATCATAAACTGATTGGCCTGTTAGCTCAGGCTTCTTATTAACTTTTATAACTTACATTAGCCCATTATTCTTATCTGTGTTAGCCACTTGGCTCAGTACCTTTTTCAGAGGCGTAGTCACATCTTGCTTCTTCTGTGTCTGGACAGGATTGCAGAGGAGCTTCCCTCTTCCCAGAATTCTCGTATTCTCATTGACCAGCCTCTACTTCCTATCTGCTTGTCCTGCCTATACTTCCTGCCTGGCTACTGGCCAATCAGTGTTTATTTAAAATATGATTGACAGAATACAGACCATGGTCCCATACCAAACAGTGACGTTTGTGATGGCAGAAAAAGATGTAGAAAATGAACAGAAAATTGGAATTGCATGTAACCTGCAGGTAGCCATGCATGGGGTGGTAACTACCTACCTGGAACCCTGCTTGTCCCCTCATATATATATAGGTCTCTCATTCAGATCTGGAAATGATCAACTTGCAAAATGGTACTTAATGTCTCATGAGGAATGAAAGCCCAGAGAGGGTCAGTCCAGGTTTTCCAACAGAAAGAGTCAGGCAGCCTGCTTTATCCCAAATTCACAGCATCTGAGACCTTAAGAGAGGAATGGAGGGGCCTCGAAAAGGAGCCGGAGAGCTAATCCTAGCCCCCAGTAGCCCTGCCATTAGTTAGCACCAACCTAAGCTCTCGGTGCTGACTAGGTTGATCCTTGACTGTCTCAGTACTTGATGTTCCTCGTGTGTGAGAACAGAACATGCCAGAACAAGCCTGAGTAGAGGGGTTTTATATTTTTAATAAAAAAGGGCTGTCTCCTCAATGTAAGAACAGGAAGCAGCCGGGCTGCCAAACTGGCTGGCAAGGAAAGCTGAGGGTGGCAGAGAACCCAGCAGAACCTCTTTGTATACTCACCCTGTCTTCTTGTGCAAAGATGTGGAAATGGTCGCTCACAGCGTCTCAATCCTGTGGTCTGTCCTAAGGACTGTCGTTTCATCTCTATTGGGCATCGGCAAGTTAGAGCAGACAGAATGGCTGTGAGGTTGGGGCAGCTGATGTTGTTCTACTGGGTAAACTTTAGTCTTGGTGAAAGTCAAGGGGAATCAGTAGCACAGATAGCACAAGGGTAAGTAATCTTATTCCCATTTTACTCAGAAGGGATTGAGATAAACAGGGATTGAATATCCTTGCTCAAAACCACATGGCTCATGGTGGGAAGAGTTTGAATGAAACTTACCTGACTGAAAATCTATGTGTAAAATCATCACATCTAAATTGCTCTAGAGGCCAATTACAGTAGTATATACATATACTTGATATGTACAAATAGATATCATGTACATATGGATATATACTTATCATATATATATGATATGTACACACATATAGGACATATATACATGTATATATATGATATGTATAAATGGATAGTACTACATCATACATTATATATAGTTATAAATCATATGTATGCATATAGATAGATACACCTACTGGACCTTTTCCTACGTATACATATATAAAGTGTAGTTTG
Source organism: Ellobius talpinus (assembly GCA_001685095.1). Taxonomy (NCBI): domain Eukaryota; kingdom Metazoa; phylum Chordata; class Mammalia; order Rodentia; family Cricetidae; genus Ellobius; species Ellobius talpinus. Next base: position 2,420 of record LOJH01019020.1, on the reverse strand, counting down.
AAGAATAGGCACAGTAAGATATCAACATTTATATTAATGAATAGAACAGTGATAATAATGTGTCTATAAGATGCAAATTACTTATTGCTGGAATTTTCCATTAAGTGTTTGCAGATCACAATCGACTACAGACTACTCTGTAAGTGAAATCGTTTGTGGGTGGGTATAGAGGTGGCTTCCTTAATCTTCAGTCCCTCCTTGTGTCAGCAGCCCAGCTGACTGAGAGGGGCCACAGAACAGTACTGGTGTGGGTCCAGTATATCTGCATTTTCAGACGCCCCTTCTGAGGATAGTGGCTAACCAGTGATTTAATACAGCTAGTGAGAGCTAGGATGAGCAGGCCTCTGAAAGTGATGTTCTTGTGCTTAGGAGTCTTCAGACACTGGGCAAGTCGACATGATGGGAGGGGGCGAGCATCAGCCTTTCTTGAAGGCAGGGCATCAGACCACACGGCTTCTCTTAGTTCCACCTAGTCTCAGGCTGAAATCTGTCCTGAAAAGCTGCCCATAACAGAAAATTGGGACACCCCAGGGGTCTGGATGTTCTCATCTGACCTCTTAAAACCCAGAGCAGATGGACCAGTGTGTTTTCTTTGGCTTCCTCTGTGCACTTGGGAGTGAGTGTCCATTCTTAGAGATTTTGGTTTACCCATGGTGTGGAGAAGAAGGAGAGTGTTTACAACAGATATTTTGGAGTAGACCTGACTTGACACTAACTTAGCTACCTCAGGGATACTTGACCCAAAATAAACACTAATTCATGTCTAAAAATCTTGGCCACAATAGTATAAACTTAGACAATATTAACCGGTAAGTTCTGATGGAGTGTGTGCTTCCTCAGAAACACTATCTAGGGTTGTTTATCTAAAAAGAACTTCCGGTTCATAAACATTGACTGTGTGCCAGAGACACAGGTGGGGAGCAGGGTGGGGAGACTGTTTGCACTGGAAGCCTAATAAGCCTTGGGCAATGGGAAGCAGTTGTGGGAAGGAGAACTTTGAAGCTGTCTACAAGAAAATCTGTATTGGAGAAAAGTAACCCTGCCTCTTGTTTTACAGATCGGAAACCTGGACGATTACTACCATTTTTACCACAGCAAGACCTTCAAGCGATCGACCCTAAGTAGCAGAGGCCCTCACACTTTCCTCAGAATGGACCCACAGGTATGAGCAGGGCAGGAGCCTTCCTAAGGACTAGAGTATCTGGCACTGCCCTCTTGAAAGTGGACCGTAATGCGACTCTATTCTAAAATTTTAACTTCAGTATCTACTTTGAAGCAAATTTAGCAGAGATATAGAAACATGTCAGATCCACTAAATGCCCTTGATGTTTGTGTCTTGGTCAGAGAAAAATACTTGACTTTAGTTAAAATGTTGAAATCTACCAATATTTTAAAAGTCAATAGGGCTTGGAAAATATCTCATTGGTAGACTCCTCCGGCGTTCACAAGACCCTAGGTTCCACTCCCAGTACTGTAAAAGTTAATTAAGAAATGCAATCATTACAAAAGATACAGATATGATTCTTACCCATAAATCAAAACCCTTAAAAAAGTATTTAATAATGATATAGTGATCAGGCAGAGAAAAACCTCTTTCTTGGCTGTTATGACACTTATTTTACGGGTTGCCATGGGCTTAAATACCAGGGCATTAAATATGGCTCTTTCCTTAAAAATTTATGTGATCTCTTTCAGATTTAATTAAATTCATTTGAAAAGTTTTTGTGTAACCCATACTGACTGGGTCAGTAAATTATGTTTCCTTCCTACCTATATTTGAAATTAACATTGGCAAATATCAGTCAGAAGATGCTTTGGGTAAGATCAGGAATGCACAATAGACTGGTGGGCTTCTCACAAGTTCATTTATTCAGTAGGTACTTATAAATACCTGCTGTGTGGTTCATTCTGCCTACAGCAATGAGGCTGACAGTTGGGCTGACCAAAAATGAAGCAATAAATGTGATCTGTCATGGGGAGATCTGTGAGGAGATCTGTGAGGAGAAAGGATGCTCATGTGAGGAGCAGCACTAACCACAAAGGAGTGTGGCCCCTGATAGGCCTTCCTTTTAAACATTGCCTTCAAAGCAATGTGCTAAATGCCACTCTGAACCCACTGTCTGGTGCACACACTTGGCCCGGCAGTTCCCAGAGAACATCTACAATAAAGTTTCCATGAAAGAGGAGTTTTTTGATGTCACTGCAAGTCACTCCACTGGCATTCATGGCTTCATTGTTGACAGAGCTGCGGGATGGGGAAGACAGTTCATCCCTGGTCACAGTGATGAATTACTTCGTGCTGGGGCGTCACTCTGCAGGCATTCTGGTTTGAAGTACAGGGGAGGTAGCCCCATTCATGGAAGTGGGCTGTGAAAGACAGAACTATCCCGAAGGTATATGTGAATCCATTTTATAGGCTA
>LOJH01019017.1:2803-19940 GCA_001685095.1 Ellobius talpinus | reverse complement strand
GCTTGCAGCAAGCTTGTTACCGCTTGAGCCCTCTTCCCAGCCTTAGTTGCTGAACTCTCTCCAGCCTTACTGAAAAGTTGTCTCCCCAGCCCTCAAACTTTAAGCCAGCCATTTATGCCAGCCAGAATTTTTCATATTTCCCTTCTCCCAAGGGCAGCTTATTATACCACAAAAATTCCTATTAATGTCTAACTCATTTGAAAGAGAAGCTGAAATGGGATCCTGATACTGAAAGTCTGGGATCCTAGAAATTTAGGATTTTTTTTAAATGTTGATTATTCATTTATTTATTTATTCAGAGCTAATATTTATTCAGAGCTAATTGGGTTTCTCTGTAGCTTTGGAGCCTGTCCTGGAACTAGCTCTGNGGCCTCGAACTCACAGAGATCTGCCTGCCTCTGCCTCCTGAGTGCTGAGATTAAGGCGTGTGCCACCACTGCCCGAAATTTAGGATTTTAGAGGCCAGCCTGAGCTACAGGGTGAGTTCCTGCTGCCAAACAAAAGAAGAAAGGGAGGGAGGAAGGGAGGGAGGGAAGGAGGGAGGGAGGGAGGAAGGAAGGAAAGGCCAGCCTTCACACTACAGTTAAATTAACAAGTTGGATAGTTCTCACTTACTAAAGATGACTTCTTCCATTCATTAAAACTAAGTTTGTTTCATTATTTTAGTAAAACATGACGAAGCCTGAAATACCAATGACCCAGGTCCTCATTGAGGTATTCCCTTCAGGAACTATTCTTGGCTAACGTATAGGAAGGATTTTAAGGCCTTTGGGTCCGCCATGTTGGGCCGCAGATGTGGATGAGCGCAGGAGGTGACTGGTTAGCACAGCCTATTTAATTCAAGTATTCCCCAAGTCCTGTTCTGTGTGAAGGCCTCATCGCTAACACGTCCAGTCGGTGCCCAGCTGAGGGCTCAATTATCACCCGCCCTGCCTGGCGGGCCTAAAGTCTGTAAACAGCCTGTGGTAATATTGGGGGCCGTATCTCACGCCCATCCAAGATCTTCCTCTCGGCAGACCTATGAAGTGGCCCAGGGGAACTGTGGGTGGTTTTCAGTTACCTTCTAAACATCCCGTATAGGCCCTGCTTGTACGTGGACAAGCAGACTCTATGGATCATTTGTCATCGTGTGTGTGCTTAGTCCCACCCTCCGCCACCTGTACAAGCAACCCCAGCAGCCGATGTGAATATCTTCAATCATTAGAACCTATTTCTCAGTCATTTCCTTAATTTTATGGCAAACTTTTGGTCCGTTTTCCCCTTAGATGTTCTGTAGCTTGCATAGGAATATAAGTCAATTCTTTGAGTGATTTTTCTCAGTCTCATTCTGTGTGGGGTCCTGGCTATGCTTGTCATTGTACGAGGTGATTCTGGGGGATGGAAACCCCCGTTTGCCCTCATGCTCCCTCATCTCCTGGGGAGGTGAGTATCGCAGAGAACACTATTTTACACCTAGATAGTGCCTCTGAGAGCCAAGTCCTGTCGCGAAGCCAGACTAGATTTTTGCTCAAAACAAGGGTTCACAGACTGGAGCTGGTGGGGCATTGAGAAGAACCCCTTTATTCAGGAGGCTAACACAGGGGGCAATCCTGCCTCGAGACCACATTTAGACTGCTAAGGGCGACAATGGTCTCTTAAGCAGGGTTTAATGTCAGTGAGCTGGAAGCCGCGCAGAAGAAAAACAGTGGAGAGTAGAAGCAGGCAAACCAGGGCAGCCAGCAGCGGGGTCACCCTTGCTTGGCTAAGTGATAGGCGATGAGCCATGTCAGCATCTGGGAAACCCCTGCAGGGCAATCGCTCTGAACAGCACGGCCGGCCGTGCTTAAGGGAAAGGATCCGGCTCATGGGTGTCCACCCTTCCCTCCTAAACTGGTGGCAGAGACTTTGGGCAAGGGTCAGAAGTTTTCAGCAGTCAGACTTCGGTGCTGAAATCTGATCAAATGCTTGAGAGAGCAACGGATGAGAGGGGAGGCTTATTTGGGTTCATGACTTGAGGACTCCATTCATCCTGTTTCTTCTTGGCCTGTGTGTGGTGGGGTGGAGTTCCACCAATCAAGAGTCTGGTAGAGCAGAGCTGTTTATGTCATGGTGGACAGGAGGCAGAGAAAGAGAGAGAAAGAGAGAGACACAATGAAGGATATATATATGTAGGGCATATATAGCCTTTGAAAGCACAGTGATGCCCTTCTCCCAGCTGGGCCTCACCTCTGAATAACCCCCGTCCACTTGGGAATTTATTAACAAGCTCATCTATTTGTGACTTTAGCGACCTGGCAGCCAAGCACCTTTTGGCCACATCACCGACTTAGTGCCAAGTCTTCCACTCCTGCCTCTTGAGGGAGTTCATATCCACATCACAGCAGATCTGTCTTCAGAAGCCAAATCCCATAGCTACTGTGTCTTGTAGCTGGCCAGTGCCCGGAGGTAGACGTTTCTGCTGGTGGTATGTCTTACTGCTTTCTACTGTCTCCTCCATGGCCCTCACAGGTCCAGTAGACTCTGGGCAGGGATGCCGACATACTTCCCAGGGGTGGGAGGTGAGGACATAGCAGCTTGTTGATACCAGGCCCAGAGGGGAGCTAGTCTCTATGAAGAAGCTGACTTAATAAATATTTTCGATCTCTAACCTCAGCAATGGCTTTTGTGTGTTATACCTCAGCAAAGAATGATAAAAATCAGTTTCCCCAGTTGCATAAGACCCTCAGTTGCTGGAATAGAATCTTATGCCATTCTCTATGCTAGAGAAGTCACTACTCTCTCTTGCTAGATAGTGGAAGTCTTCCAGCCTCTGCTCAGATCTATAAACTTGGTGAGCACATTCGTCATTTCCTTCCACATAGCTATCCTTGGTGGTCTCCTCCGCACTCACAAATCCACCCCCCTGGGACCTTTCCCTGCCCCTTCTCCCTCCAAGACAGAATACGTTCCTTACTTCCAATGGAGAGTTTCAGATAAATTTTGGTCGCAGCCGCAGCGTCTCTCTGTGGGGCAGGAAATGTGGAAATGTGGTCAGAGGAGCGAGAATGTCTTCCCGAAAACTGTTTGATTTGCTACACTTAATTGAGTCCTGGTGGGAAGTCAACATCCCTTTTGCTATTTTGGAAAATTCTCAGAAATGAGAGGTACAAAACGTTCAGCAAAGCATTTTCAACCCTAATAACTTCTGTAGGTTGTCCCAAGGTAAGAAAAGAGGAGACGGAGAAAGGGTCCCTAAAACACTGCTCCCCTCCACCACTACGGGGCGGAGGGCATGCTCACTGAAGAAGAATCCTGGTTTGGGAAAGCTCTTGTCCTAGAGAAGGTTAGTAGCACAGAAAGTCCCATACAATCTGATTGTATCGGATTCAGGTCACATTTTCTCATCAGGATCTGATGAGCAAAGCTGTGTTCAGAAACTTAGTTTGCTGGGCCAGGTTTAGTATGCAAATGAAGCCCAAATGATGCCATCGGTGGTTCAGGAACATGAAGCCCTAGTGGACGCCTCACTGAGGTCCTGTGCCTTTAAGATGCTTACCTCCGTTCCAAGGCTTGGTTTGAGCCTCTCATTTTTTGTTAGGATTAAGTACACATTCTTTTCAGGAGATTATTACTTAACAAGAATCAACACTGGAGGGATAGCAGCTACCAAGAAAAAATTCTTTTTTTATAGAAGCAAAACAACTGGTTATCCAAAGCCAAATGGTCAGGCCTGAGAACAAACACACAGTAACATGTTACAGACTGAGCATATTATAGTTGATAAAAATACATGTATAGATAGATAGATAGAGATATGCATGTAATATTTATTAATTTAAAAGGCAAAAAAACTTGAAAAAGAGCAAGAAAGGGTATACGGGAGGGTTTGGAGGGAGGAGAGGAAAGGAGAAATGTTGTAACTTTATTCTAATTTCAAAAAGAAAAAGAAAAACTAGAAATGTATCCTTAGGGTTGTTTTTTTTCATCAGACTGCCCAAAAATCTTTTGAGGAAAGAGTGGCTTTAGCTTGGAACCTCCCCCGCCCCAAAAGCATGACCTGCCTTCTCTTGCCTAGTCCAGGAAACAAGCTCAGTGGATGTGTGTTGATTCTGAGGTCAGTGTGTGCTGACAGAGAAGAAGGGAGCTCTCTGAGAAGTCCTGTGGTCAGAGTCCTTTCTTACATAAGAAAATGGGGACAAGCCTCAGAGAGCAACTCAGAAGCTAGTGGAATGTCCCTCTGGACCATCAAGTGCCTTTGAAAGTTTTTTTTAACAGGAGATTGTTTTATTATATATGTGCTTTAGTACACAACCATAGAGCATTGCTACACACAAGTGCACATAGTTCCGTGTCATAATTGTGCCCTGGGCATCTTTTCATGAAAGGGCTCACTCGGTATCACGTTAAAGCCTGCATGCTACCAAATCCCATCCACCCTTGTTCCTCTCCCCACCACGGTCTTCCCAAGGTGGCCATCACGCTGGCTGCATGTCCTGGCTGGGAATTTTAGGGAAGAAGAACCACAAAGTGTGTGCTCTCTGGCATCTCCTTCTCGTACTCGACATTTTGTCCAGGGAATCCATCTCCTGTTCTGTGAGTGGCAGTTTTGATGGCTGTCTGAAGAGTACAATTTATTTACCTATTCTTCTGTTAGACATTGTTTGAGGTGCTTTTGGTCCCTATTCTTTATGCATAAATAAAACATTTCTATGCATTTTGTTGAACATAGGTATCATTACTGGTGGAGAACTGTTGGTCGTAGAGTATACGAGTTTTACCTTAATAGAGATTGCGTAACAATATTCCAAAGCAGCCCAACCCACTCCCCCACTCCCCCACTAGAGGCTGGAGGCTCTGTTGGCCGTTAATACTGGTTTCTGTTTTTTAAGAAATTAATGTGATTGCATTTCTTCTGTTTGTGGAAAAGTTGGAGGTAAAGAAGAAGAGAGGGTTTCTGTCCCCAGATATTTATATATTTTTAATCTCTCATGAGATGCCTCAAGTCCCAACCCTAGAGATTTTGCCCTTTGCCCTTTATGGCGGCCTTTGGTAAATGACAGCAAACACATAACTTAGGATTCTAACAAAGACTCCAACATGCATGCTTCGCTAAGATACTGCAATTAAGGATCATTTTCATCGACCGCTAAAGTCCTATACATTTTAGGGTACTTTAATGAGAAGTCTACATTTTTCCATCAGCCAGGATCACAGTGGGGTGTTCTAGGATGGTTTGATAGCTGAAGCCCGGCCTTAATTCTGAAGAGGGTGACAGAAAGGAAGATGTGAAGGTGTGGAGGTGCACCACAGTGCTACCTGTGGGCTAAGAGCCAACCTGGAGCCTGCACATCTTATAGTTAGGTCTTTAAGGGTGTTTACTAGGCCTATAGAGATACAATGAAATCAGAAAAGAGCTACAAATTAACAAACAATAGCAAACAGTCATTGCGTTTAAAACCCCCAACTAGTTTTTTTTAATAATAAAACCTTAAGACATCAAGCATTAAGTTCAAAAGTAAGATTGCAGCCCAAACAGTCTAGTACTTTTTATGCTGCGTTAGCAGCAGTTTGGTAAGCTACTATGAGACCGTCTGGATCAGCGATATTTGAGCACACACTCAAAAAAAAATAATTTATGTCTCCAATATCTAGGGTACGTATAAATTACTCCATTAACTTAGATTTAACAATACAGTGCCACTTATGGGCACCTTACGCGGCCTGAATATCAGATACATAATCTCTTTGCATACACGAGTCTACGGACAGACATTGCCCTCTGAGAAAGCCGAATTATGTCTACCATTTTGTATATAAGGAAACCAAACTGGAGAAAAGTTGAAAGAGCGTGCCTTTCCCTAAACTACAGAGCCGGGATTCGTGGCCAGGTTGCCCATGCTCCTGGGTGAGCCACTGCCTTTATCAGTCCCTGAAACACACAACAAACTACAGCTGGGCTCGGAGCAAAGACTTCTGCGGGTGCCCTCAGCCCGGTGCCCCTCCCACCGCCCTCTCCACCTGCCTCTGCCATGCCCACCACCACTTTTCAAAGCCTGTCTGCCTGTCACTCACCTGACGGACTCCCGCTTTGGAAGGTGCGCCCCGCATGTTTGCCTCTCCCGGTAGATCTCTGACAGGAAAGGGCCTCACAGCCACGGTTCTGTTGGAAACAAGCTCCGGCGGCACCGTCTGCCAGTTGGAGAAGGCCCCCCTCCTTTAATTGGGAACATTGAAATGTCGGGAATCCAGGCCAGCTTCTAGCATTACCGAAAAAACTTCGGGTATGGAATCCGAGGGGGAGGAAACCGAGAGCTGGGCGAAAATGATCAGGGAAAACACACAGGGCCGAGGAGAAATAGAGCCTTGTGTCCAGCCTGCGGGAGGTGGCCCTACCCTGTCGGCCGGCATCCCCCAGTGGTCTCCGAGGTCACAGGGATGGTGTCAGGAGTGTACTGAAGGAGGTGTTCAGTTATGTTCACAGGCCTCTCGCTTGTGTCTTTCCTCACACGTGTGGGCATAGATAAAGATTCCAGCCTCTTTCTGCATTGTGATTATTCAACGGATTCAAGCCATTTTTCTAACTGCACCAAAGACAATGTCCAGAAAAGCACTTTGAGCTCAGATCTCAATTGTGTCCTTTCTAAACTATGGAGAACAATATTGGATTGTGTGAAAATTATTAGATATCTAACATATAATTTCCTCACCATTTATTACAGAAGTAAGATATTACTTTAGCCTTTTAAATATATTGTTTATTCAAATAAATAAACTGTAGTTATGATAGACAAACTGAGAATTTTTTCTTTGCATTAAATAGATTTAGATACAGTCAGTCCTTAAATAAGAAAATAAATGGGCAAATTAAAATGGTAGATTAATTTTATTTCAATGTTTGGTATATTTCAGTAATAAAGGGGTTGTTTTATTTATAAATTTAGACATATTTTACTAATTTAAAAATAAAACATTATTATAACATACCTAATTGAATTGTTTATTGTTAAAAGAATTTTATAACATAGTTTGACAGTGAGACTCAGCTCTAAAAGTATATGTGTGTTAGAACTTAAGGCTATGATTGTATTTAATATTAAAAAACTCAGAAGAATGAACACAGGCAAGATTTACTTTTAAGGAAGTACATAAAATGTCAGCTCCTAGACAAAATTCTATTAGGCAAACTCAAACAAGAACTATAGCGTTTCAGCATTGTCGTATTCCTGTATCGTTGAATTTAAAGAGAGAGTCATTCTTGTCTCTGTGGCTAAAATCTCTAGAATGAGGTGAGCAAACACAGCTTCACTTAGACTATAATTTATAGAGTCAGAAGCATTGCTGCATAAACCCTCTCTAAAAGGGCACACGAAAAGGGAAATGAAGACATGGTCTCAATGAATAGAACGCAGGTAATATTTAGTCTAAGCAATCGATTATCAAGATAGAATTTTATCAATCTTTTGTTCCTCACTTCACAAAGACGAGTACAAACACTGGGCCTTAATCCTGAAGGACTCAGTATCATGCTAGAAATAACCCATATTGAAAGAAAAATTGCTTTATGCCACACTGCCTTGATTTGGTCACAGTGGACGCGCTTACATTAGGAAAGTGTTACCATAAATGTCTTGGCTAAGTAGGGCCTTTGCTCCTACTTACTTTTCGCTAATAACCTGGTGTAATCCATAGACAGCTGATTTGACAATCGTGGGCTTTCCTGGAAAATATATTATAAAACTAGCAACATATTATAAAACATACATCCCCTGGTCAGTCCTGGGCCTCCCTGCAACAGTTTAATATCCTTGATTCCAGAGTCAAATCTATTCAGTTTTAAAATCATATCATAGTTTCAGGCAGTGGCAGCATAAAAGGTGCCACACAAATCCTGGATTTTAATTGATAAGAATCGGATCATCCATGCTGCAAACCCCATGCTTTCCTTTGTGTTTCTGATATCTACTGTTGGTAGCTCATTCTAAGATGCTTTCCAGAATGCCATCAACTTCCCGTGCTCTCTCACAACCGATCTTCATGGAGCTCCTTTTCTCCTCTGCTTTGTTCCGTCTGTCAGGAGTCGCTAGCCTGTTGGTTCTGAAGTTTAGCTCTTGGAAGGCTAGCCTCGACACCTCCAATCTTGTTTCAGCACAGGCCTTGTGGCAGAATTCAACCCCTCCTTCCTACACCTCCTTTGGACACTTCCTCTGAGCACAATCTGCTGTTCAGAATCGCCGATATAATCATGTTGGCTTCCTTCCGAAGCATCTGCCAACCAGTGATGCTCACCCTCTCCCCTTTAACTTTTTAAAAGTCACCTAAAGGTCTCTGGTGTTGGAGTCCAGAGTGACAGCAACCGTACTAGAGATCCCACATCCCATGTCACCAAATAAGGGTCTGTCCCTGCAAAGGGATGGATCTAGAAAACATCATATTGAGTGAGGTAACCCAAACCCAGAAAGACAAACATAATATGTTCTCACTCATAAGTGGCTTTTAGACAAAAAGCAAAGAAAAAAACCAGCCTACAGTCCATAATCCCAGAGAACCTAGACAACAAAGAGGACCCTGTGAGAGACATATGTGGTTCTAATCTACAAGGAAGCTGGAAAAAGACAGAATCTCCTCCTGGGAGGGGTGAGGAAGGGAATGGAACAGAGAACAATATATATAGCTCAATAAAAACTATTTAAAAAAAATAAGGGCCAGTCCTAGAGTGAGCTGGAGGTGAGACACAGCTTGTTCTTCCTTTTCTCAACAGTTTCTTGGGGTCTTGAATTTAGTGCAGAGATCTGACCAACCCCAGCTGAAACACACAAGTTCAAAGACAAATAAGTGTGAGTTCAGCAATGACAGCCACTGAGTTTCAGGGTTGAGGTCTATCTTTTTTCTTTTTGTTTATTTTTCAACGTGGTTCTCAACCAGGTAATCAGCTTTCTCCAAAGATAGGTGGACTTTCTCTGTTCAAGGAATGGACAGAGAGGACACATGGGTCCAACGTGGTGTCTTCATAGGATACTTTTGAGAACATTGAAAATGAGATTTTTTTATTTGTTTATTTATTTTTTGCACACTAACATTTCGTCCTACCTGTTTTGTAATTAGGGTCCATCATGGCACTAATGAGTCACCTCCTGGTGTCCTAGCCACTGTCTAGCCTTTGTGACATCTTTTAGCATTTCAGGTGTATTCTTTACAGGTTTCTATTCGAGGTGATCCAAGAACTGACCTGAGCAGATGTTTGATAAACAGATAAGGGTATTGAGAAGACCAGGTTTAGCTCTGTCGCTATGTCAGCGAGTTCTTCTGTGCCTATGACCATCCTGTGCGTGTGTCACGGAAACACGAAAAAAAAATCATTTCCTATTTTTTTTTGTTTGCCACTGAAGCATGACAAACAGAATGTGGGAAAGACTCTTCCTTTCAGCGAGTGCCATGTGGACTCCTCATGGTCCCAAGCAGAGCTGTAGCCCAGCACAAAGGGACTGAGCTACACTCCCAGGAGCCTCCTTCCCAGGTCCAAGTGAGCAGCCTTGTCTAGTTACACTTTGCAGTGGAGTTTCTTGACGCAACTTAAACATAAGCAAGGCCCGTCCCCACGTTAGAAACTCACATGCAAACAGCCTGTCTGTCTAACCTCGCTTTCAAGTCAGTTGAGTTTATCTGAAGCATGATGGCCCCAGGAGGGCAATGAAGGCTGGCCAACCTGGTCTGGCTAGCATTTGTGGGGGCAGGATGATGCTTCATTACCAAATAACTCAGGCAGGGGATTAGCCACATTTCTATGCAACTGTGGCAGGTTTGGGTTTTATTTTTACCCCGCAGTCCTTAAATTACACTACCCCTTTTGATGTGACGTATGTGCATTGTGTATTCTTAACTGCTTATTTGGATACATTTGGGAATCTCGCAAGCTCTTATTTTTTTTTCCACTATAGATGGCAATAAATATGTCTTGGGGGGGAAGGGGAAATTGTGTTTTATATTCCTGGTTTGGGAATCCTAATAAAAGAATTTAAACTTTATCACCTAGTAACAGCTGTGTCCCCCTGCAGCACACCGGAGGACTTTTATTCCCCTTAAAAGGAAAGATGTGGGGATCTTTCTCTGACCCCCGTGGAAATTCTGAGTACCTCTATTGTCTGCTGTTTCCCTGCGAGAGCTGAAACTGTGCTCCGCTGAATGAGAGCAGGAGAGTTCTCTGAAGGGCTCTTCTTTTTCTCAGATAGTCCATTTTATCCCCAGGCTGTATAGTCTTGTCCCTATTGTCTTTTGGCTTTTTTTTCTTTCCTGATCAACACCTGCTGCTGTCTAAGGGTTTTTATCCCCCCCAAAATTCGTGTTTGGAGACCTCATTCCATGTTGATAGTCATAGGATCCAAGGCCTCTCGGAGGTATTTAAGATCTTGAACATGGAGCTCTCGAGACACAGATGAAGGGGACCCAAGTACCTTGCTTGCAACTTCCTCTTTTTAAGCACATGGGAAAGGTATTCTCTGTGAACTGAGAGATGGACCCTCAGCACTTTTCCAGCCCACCTGGATTTTAATATTGCTCTTTCCAGCATCTAGACCCATGAGAAGTAACTGTTGCTCATAAGCCCTTGGTGTTTTTGTTACAGTCTCCTGGACGCACTAAAGACACCATCTCTGTCGTATCTAAGGCTGTGCTGACATAAAGTGATTCCCGAGTGTGCTTTAGGGCAAATGGGCAGGAAGAGCGAAGATCCACCAAAGAGCAAGGAAGCTGCCAGGACAAAGCGTGGTGCACAGCACCTGAGCAATAGATCGGGAAGAACAGAGCAGACCGTAGCCTAGAATCCCTCAACCCAAGCCTGAACTCCCTGCCTTCTGATGAGCAGCTTCATGCTCTGAAACCCCACATTACTGTTCCATTTGTAAACACAGAAGAGAGCATAAGGAAAAGAAAACAGGAACCTGCACTAAAACAGAGGAGAAATAGCAGCTTGTTACCCAGTAGATCTGTGGCTGAGGCCCCTGGAACTGCAGACAGATTGGGGAGGAGGGGAGCAGACAAATTGGTTGCATGCTTTCTAGATACAAGAGTCTTCGCAGTAAAATTAAAACTTGAAGGGGTAAATTTGTGTGTGTGCGTGTTGATTCATGTTGGGCCTGAGGAAGAAGGGATAGCCCTGGGGACACAAAGGGACTGAAGAAAATGACCCAATAATGACACACCGGGAGAAAATGTGACACGCAGTCCACTTGTATGGAGTTTTCCTGATGTCTTCAGAATAAGGCTGCTCCTTGGCTGCCAATGTAAGGAAGGCCCAGAGGTGGGCTAAAAATCTTATGACCTGCTTCAAGGGACAATCAGAAAGTTCTCAGAAACCAGGCCCCATTAGCATGCACCTATAATCCGAGCATGCGGGAGGCAGGGCACAAGATTCTAGAATGCAATGCCAGCTGGACTCTGTAGTAAGAACGTGTGTCAGAAAATAAATTAATTTTTTTAAAAAATGAAATTTATAAAAAGGAAGAAAAGGGTGAATCCTTAGTTCCTGTGAGTGATTTCAAGGGGAAGGACCAAATAAGGAAGGAGAGGTGGTCTCCTGTTTCTATGTTTCTCTCAAATGCGTGGTGACGATCTAGAAAGGGGACACTCAAAATCCACCCATATTTCATGCTCACCAATCACCAGACGCCATCTGGGACGCATCCATCTGACCTTGAATGTCACCCCTGGATGATTGCAGTTCCCTCGTTCTTTTCCAGGGCTGAGGGGCCATTCTGTTCAATCCAGCAGTTTGATGACTGGGCATATTTTATGTCTCTGGACTCTCGTATGCGAGGGCCGAGCAGGAGATCCGGGGTTGTGGTTGGATTTCTCTGCCAAGCATAGCACTGTATGTTGCCCTGACCTTTCCCTGGAGTTCTCAAGGCCCTAATTAAGAGGTCCTATTAGTGGTGTGCTTTAGAAGAAAACAGTGTAAGGAGAAGAACAAGGACTGTCCTGTAATCATGCATGTAAACTACATATTGCAAAACCCACTGCCAACCAATACTCAAAAAAAACCAAAAAAAACAATATATTAAATTGACTGAGACAAAAACTCATTTGGAAGATTCGCTTTTTTAATCTTTTTAGTTATTTGAAAAGTTTTATTTTATAACAATTAGCCACTCTTCAGATTGCGCCCTTTGGCCTGGCTTCTAAAAGAAATAAAATCTATATAATTCCATAGGAATGGTAGTGGTCACGGTGGGTGGTACCTTTTGTAGGTTTTACCTGATTCAGCTAATTATAGTGAGATCTTGAACAAGGCAGTTAATTTCTGTTGATAAAGGGTAGGAAAGCGGGTGGATCTATGGCCAAAATCCTTCCACATTTTCAAACAAATTTTATCTGAATCTTAGAAAAATGTAGAAATTCTCAAAGAAGTAAAACAGAGGCATATCTGTACTTATGGAGGCAAGAGAATGCAGCTTCTTAATTAACATACGCGTGCATCACATTCCAGAGGGGATGTCTACTTTGAATATTATTGGGTAGATGAGATGATTATGCAAATTGCTTCACATATTTCTGTGTTTATAGGCGTGTATGTGTATGGAATCTGTGGGCTTTCTTGTGTGGGTAGATGCGTGGTCAAATTATGTGGACGAGCTTGTTTGTTCGAAAGTGTGGGCTGTATACAGGAAGTTAGGAATTAGAAGTCCTTATGGTTTTACTTTAACAGAGGTAAGTATGGATTCAAGTGGTTTTCATTATTCATATGAAATCATTTAGACTGGCATTATTCTCATAATACACATCAAACGTGAACCCAGGACAGTTTTAAGAAATGAATTAGACAAAATCAGTAGGCGGATCTTTGCATGGAAAATACCTGACCCACCACGCAGCAATTTCATTTCTATAAATCTGACTCCAAGGTCGTTGAGGGAACAACTCTTCTACACCTTCACTTCTTCAAAGACAAGCTGAATAATTTAAGCCCGCTGGAGATGAGGAGTTACGTCACCATCTGCCGCGATGCACTTAACCCTAAGCCAATGAGTGCGGTGAAGAGTGAGCTCAATGAACGCTCCAAAAGAGTACAGTCAGCTGCACGCAGCGCAGAACTGAAAAAGGACACCCTCATCCACAGATGGGTTTGCCTACCACATTGAAATCAACATGGCAAAGATGGGAGGCATCGAGACGTGTTTATTTCCTTGGGGAACCTCATCTATTCCTACCGATGGGAACACATCCATTCCACAGACATTTCGTGAGCGCCTACTATGTGCCAGATCCTGGGTTAGGTGCCAGGGACGAGCCACGGAGGAGCCCCTTTGCATCCGCACCGCAGCCATATGGATGGCGGACGGGAGCGTCTAGTCCGAGAAGACCCCTGACTGCATCCGGGGGGAAGGGTGGACTACGCCGGGGGACGTAACATTTGGGTTGTGTCCTGAAGGATGAGGAGAAAATGAGATGACAGCAAGACAGTGACTGGTGAGGTGCGCTTGGTCCCTGGTGTGTGCTAGGAGAATCGCGGGAAGTTTGGTGAGGGTTGAACGCAAAGCTAAGCAGAGAGCACCCAGCTCCTGTATCTCAGGAAAGAGGTCACAGTCTAATGTCCCACTCCATGCAGTTGGCAGACTTTTTTTTCCCTTTCTTTTTTGGCCCATGTAGTGTTTTAAAAATATTTTGAATTAGTTGCCAAGATTTGAAAATTGGAAGATTTCTCATAAAATTCCAGATTTCTGGCTTCTCTTGGGAAGAAAAAAAATCTGAAGATCTGGCAAGATCGGGACCACATTCCCACATGGCAACAAATGACTGAAGCTAAGCCGCAGCTCCCAGGCCCCTCCCTCTTTAAAAGAAGCCCTGCTTGCCAGCTCACCATGTCCCCACCATGTCCCCACCATGCTGCGTGATGCCTGGTCACCTCTGTCTGTCCTGACTGGTTTTGGAGAAAATGTTGGACAGATCACCAGGACTCTTCTTCTTAGGTAGCATATGAAGCCGAAGACTTCCTGGGGAGCTTGGGTATGAAAGGCAGTTGGGGCAATGTGAAAGGGGCCCTCTGTATCTTCTTAAGGAATTTTGCCTTCATCCCGTGGGCCTACAGGGAAACCACGAGTATTCTTAAAATGATATGATAAACTCTTTGTTTTGGAAATCTGACGTCAGGGCAGCAGAAGAACCGGAAGGAGAGATTCCAGAGCAGAGAAATAGGCAAGCTAGCTGTGGCCGCAGCTGAGAAACCCTCTACGTAAGATTCTGCCTTCGTTTGCATCATTTCACCTGCTGTTTGTGATGAAACCCTGTGACCAGAGTCAACGTGGGGAGAAAGGGTTTGTCTGGCTCACACTCCCGGCCCCCAGCTGTTACTGGGGGAGTCAGGGCAGAGGCTGAAGCAGGGACCACAGAGAACACCTCCTTCTCTCCATGGCTTGCTCAGTTTATTCTCTGTACACAATACAGGACCCTTGCCCAGGGGTGGCATCTGCTCACAGTGGACCGGGCCCTTCCATATTAATCATTACTGCAGATAGAAACGTCCTATAGAGCAGTCTAGCAGAGGTTGGCGTTTTCTCAACCCAAGTTGTGTCTTTCCACATGACTCTAGCTTACATCAGGTTGACGAAAAACTGCCAAGCACAGATCCTAGAAGAGAGATCATCCGACTTTAAATTATTTGATTACGTGTGATCTTACGTAGAGTATAACGTTAACTTGAGTATTCAAATTTTGATACGATACAAGGAAGGAAGGAGAGAGAGAAAGGAGGAGGCATGGAAGGGTGTAAAAGTCTTCACCAGAGTAGCACAGAACAGAAATGTCACCCTCCAGAGCGGTACCCTGGCTTGGCATTCAGCAGCAGACATTCAGATTGGCCCCACTCGTCCACCCCCTGCAACCCCGCAGGTTCGTTTCTATCACTTCATCGTCCACGACAGACTACAATCTAGCTCTCTCTAGCTATGTCTGCTGAGTCGATCAGGTTGACAGAGCTGAAAAAACAACAAAAAAACAGCTGAGAAATGAGAAAGAGCCCTCCTCCGTCTTGTGGTGGGGCTGCAGGTCCCCTCACTAGGAGAACCTATGTCCTGAAATTGCCTACTTTCTTAAAGGCCAGGAAGGAAGTCACCTCCGAAGCTCTCCAAAGTAATTAGTTTTACATATGGCTAAGTGCCCAGCATCATCCATACCCTGTGGATGTGGGTTTTGCTTTCTTCATATTCTGGCTGTCTGACTTTGCATGGCGTTTTCTTAGCCCCACGCCACACAGGGAAAATGATGAGCGAAATTCAGAAAGAAGAACTAAGATTCTGATGAAAATGGGCCTTTGTTTAGGGGACAAGAAAGGGAAGTTTAGACAGAGGCCCAACCGTGTGCCAAGAAAGAGAAACAGCTCACTAAAGAAAAGTCTTTCTTGTCGTAAATAAAAATTCTTCAAATCCTTAACGTGGACACCCATGGGATTCATTGTCCAATCGAGTGGCTTGTAAATCTCCCGTACTGCCGAGCTGTTCTGTCTTCCTAGAGTCTGTAATAGGTTCTCAGAGTCTCCTGGCAAGGCAGAGAGGGAAGTAAACGCTACACACAGGAGTGTCATTCTGCCAGAACCAGGGAGGCCTCGGGACACACGGCCACACTGACTGGAGAGGAAAAAAACATCTTCCAAATTGCCCTGAATCTCGTTTCTCTTGAGTGGCTTAAAGTAGGAAGGAAAGTTAAGATGTGAGGGCTGGAGAGATGGCTCAGAGGTTAAGAGCATTGCCTGCTCTTCCAAANCCTCTTCTGGCCAGCAGGCATACACACAGACAGAATATTGTATACATAATAAATCAATAAATATTTACAAAAAAGTTAAGATTTGAGGCCTCTGATTCCAACATGGTATTGGAAAGACTGTTCTTGACTTGATGAGACGACAAGACAAGCAGAATGTATGGGAAATGAGCCATCTGACCATCTAAACTCTATGTCATTACTTTATGTATTAAAATACAAGTGAAAAGGCACTACATTTCCCCTTTTGTCTAAAATAAAAAGAAGGCCATAACTAATATAAGAAAACTGTATACAATAAGTACAATGACCATATACAATATATACAGGCAATGAATACATCAACAATGTCTAGCCTATTTTCATTTGATAAATTCAGAGAAAGTACTTCCTATCTATCCTATCTTGGTGAGTCTGAAGCCTTATACCTAACTTACTTTCTATCATAACTTGCTTTCTGATTCTGGTAAAACTATAACTATCTAATCTTCAACTCCCTCAGAGACCCAAGAAGGAAATAATATGAACTGAGTAAGCAGGAAATATGAGCAAGCGACTCCCAAAAAAAAAATGTAAGGAGTTACAGATCCTGCACCCAGAAATCTCAGAATGAGACTGTGTCTGAGAGCTGTCTCCTCCCATTTTATAATCCTCTCTAGGGCTGGGATTAAAGGCCTTCACCACTGGGATTAAAGGCGTTCACCACCCAGTTTCTATGGCAACTAGTGTAGCTACTAGGATTAAAGGTGTGTGTTACCACTGCCTGATCTGTAAGACTGACCAGGGGGGCTGTGTGACTCTCTGATCTTCAGGAAAGCTTTATTTATTGTATTATTTATTATAAATTATTGTATTATTAAAATACAATTGAAATGCCACTACATGGATGCAAAACAATAATATGAGTTTTCCCAGGTCAAAGACTACAGCACAGCACCATTATATTTTCACACAGTCTCCAATTGATACCTGCTCACAAAGGAAAAATTTCACTGGGTATACATGCCAATCACACATAAGGGCAGATCCCACATGAAGCAGTAGTAGCCAACACCTAGAGCCACAAAATTAGAAACCATAATTAATAAGCAAAGGACCTTTGGGGTTAAAAAATGTTTAAACAAAACATTATGATAAAAAAAAACCCTCCAAAAATGCCACTGAGCTCATAAAAACACTAAACTGGAAGCCGTAACATACGCGCAGAAAATGTCCATAGCCCCGAGCTTGGTGCTTCAGTCTCTATGAGTTCATAAGAGCTCAGTTGATTTAGAGAGTCTTGTTTCCTGGCTCTTACACTCTTCCTGCCTCCTCTTCTCCAGGGTTCCTTGAGCTCCGAGAGGGATTTGATGGACATACCCATTTACAGATGAGTGTTTTAAGGTCTCTCTCTCTCTCTCTCTCTCTCTCTGTGTGTGTGTGTGTGTGTGTGTGT
>LOJH01019015.1:6609-21133 GCA_001685095.1 Ellobius talpinus | reverse complement strand
TTTTTTTTCAAAAGTAATGGTGGCCAGGAAAGAAGATGATGGGTTGTAAGAATTCACCACCTGGAAAATGGAGTTACCTGGGGAGTGACAGCTGCCATAGGAAAAGTAGAACAAACACACCTGCTGTCAGGCACACCTGTTCTTTGCAGGGAGAGGAACCATGAGGCTGAAACAGCAGAAAAGGCCCAAGAGCAGGATAGAATGTCTCTTGTAATCCTTAGATATTGTCCCTGACTCCTCTTCAGTCATTTTTTGTGTGTATGAAAGACTGCACAGTACCATGTAAGTTTCCACTTGAGATATTTAAATTTCATAGTCTCTCAAATCGATTTTCTGGCAGATAGAACAAAATTTTTTAAAGGCTTGAAAATGGAGAAGGGAGGCAAACATTTTCTAAGGCCCACCTCAAATAAAGTTGAGAAACTATCATGTGCTACGCTAAAATATTAAATTGGATATCAAGTGGCATGAAACTTTCTGGGGCTGGAAGAGTTGATAATGGTTTGGGGACAATCACGCATGATTGTAAGAAGGTCCTTCCCACATGAATTATGTGGGTTTTAAGTATAGATGGTCACTCATGAATACGCCTTTATTTTATGTTCTACAACTTTGCTGCCTGGTCATTAATGCTTTCAAAAGTTGAAATCTGGGTTTCCAGAGTTACCCAGAGAAAACTGAAATCCTGTGAAAATAAATCAGACCAAAAGGGCAAGATAGCTCTGTAACATATTAGGTATACTAGCTTTGTAAAAGCTCACAATGCCCTACAGGAAAGCCTGCCACCAGGAGATAAGCAAAACTAGAGTTCAATATCAGTGGCAATATTTCATCCTGCCTTGTAAAAAAATGATATAGTAAAGAATGGAACTAATTGAGACTGTGGCTATAGAGAAAATTTAAATTTAACTTGTGTATTGGCCAAAAAAATGAACTTTACAAGTCCAATCATTTTGAGCACCAACTAGGTATTAAGTGTTATAAGGAATTCAAGAGACCTCTATTTCAGTACAATTAAAAGGAGTTTACTATTTCGTTAGGAGACACCCTTTACAGTCAATGCTTCAGCCAGTAAATAGTCAACTGCAGTACTGTGAATGTCAGACAATGAAGACTGTAACAGCTCACAGAAGGCAGTGAACAATATATGTGGAAGCCAGAAGCTGTGAAGGAAGAATTGATCAAAGGGAAAGATTTGAGTTAGGTGTTCAGGTAGACATGGTTTGTATGTGCTAGAATGAATTTCAGAAAATAAAATGATTGTAGCTAAGACTTATGGGAAATATGGATACCAAACATGACATTTAGTCTTAGTCACCTCACTATATTTACTTCTGAGTTTAAGAATCAGTGTAGGTATTCTTATGGACATGGAAACTGAAGTCTTAAGGGATTCACATGGGGGTTTTCTAAGAACATATACAGTACATATAGAAACAACAATTTCAATTTTTTTACCTTAATTAAATTTCAGGCATGGCCTCTCTGCATACTTAGGATTTAGATCACAGTCAATACTAGAATTTAAAAAATTCCCAAGTGATGACACTAAATGGATTCCATAATAAAGTCACTATACTGGGTAAATTTACATTCAGACTAGTCATAAAATCTTTTAAAAAATAATCCAAGGGGCCTGGAGAGATGGCTCCGTGGTTAAGAGCACCGCCTGCTCTTCTAAAGGTCCAGAGTTCAATTCCCAGCAATCACATGGTGCCTCACAACCATCTGTAATGAGATCTGGTGCTCTCTTCTGGCCTGCAGGCACACATGTAGGCAGAATACCATATACACAAAAAATAAATAAATCTTTAAAAAAATAATCCAAAGAGTAATAGCAAAACAAATCCCTGTATCCTATAATTCCAAGTCCTGATTATTAGGGTAAGTGAAGTAGAAAAAAATAACTTCTAGTTTCACATTGCTCTGGAGAAGCAAGATTATTTTGCTTCATCATTTTTCTTTTCAGCTACCCACACCTTCATGCTGGTGTTAAGGAGAAGTATAAAGACCACAAAGGTTAGCCTAAAGAAAACAAGAAACAGACAGAACACACTCACAAAAGCCCTCTTCTTTTAACAGCTCAATGGTGAAAATCTAATTAAGCACCATGAAGTAGAACATGTTAGAGATGAAGAGATGGGTTAGTGGTTCTAGGGACATCCTGATGTTTTTGAAGACTATAGTTCAGTTTCTAGCACCCATCTGGTGACAAACAACTTCCTATAACTTCACACACACACACACACACGCACACACACATACATACCACGCACCACACACACGCAGATATATACATGCATCAAAATAAAATCTATTAAAAAGAGGTCATATTGATGAGTTTAAAGAGGAAAATAAATATAAAGACACACTGAGAGTATGCAGAACAACTTGAGTAATTTGGTGACATGAAACATATAGGCAATATTAAAAGCTACACAGTGAAACCTTGTCTTGAAAAACCAAAAAAGGTGCTTTTAAATGAAATATTAGACATTATCTATTTTTAAAATGAAAAGACTGCTAAGAATACTCATTAAGGTACTGAGAGCCCAGAATTTGTTAAATTTTGAAAGGCTTTCTTATAAATACACTGTTAGTTTTTTAAAAAAGTGAGCCAAAGGAATTAATTTTGGAATTAAAATTTTGAAAAGAACTGCTTAAACAGTTTTAATGAAGCTTTTACAAACTTCTTTAAAGGCACACATTTGCATTCCAATAATTGTCTATCATTTTATTTATCCAGTTGAAATTTAAATACATTTTAGAACTATATTTGCATATTTTATTCTATGAATTTTATAGCTATGCAATAGTATATATATTATTTTGCAGTTTATTTTCCACATAAACAATTTTACACTATCCCAGAGAGTTTTGCTATTATAAAAGGAATATTTTCATGTGGCAAGCATTTCAAAAACAACATATATGTTATATACAATATATATGTTAAAAGTAACTCTTCCATCTCTGCCTCTAAGTGCTTTCAATCTAGAAGCAATAACTAAAATATCAGTATATTTATTCTGTACATATAACCAAAATATATGTATGTATGTGAATTCATGTGCCTTTTATACATATATTAATAGTAAGATGTTCATATTTATGTATATGCATACATAGGCAATATTCTCAATGAGACTTGGAAGCTTATGTTATGAACTATTCTGTTTATTTTATTGGAGAAATTGATGTTTTACAATTGTCCCTCTCCATCATTTTCAAGCAGTTCTTAATAACAGAGATTTAAGGTATTACTATTGTGCTTTTGTCAGATATCAAAACAATTGCTCTCCAAAGAGATCGTATGGTCTTGAACTACATACAAGTGTCTGACTGTATGGACTTTTAAGATGTAAATTTGCAATATTCAAATGAGACTCCTTTTAAGTGTTCACAATTAATTCATACTTTATAATACTGTCTCATTCTTCTGAATATGCTGCTGTTATTCCTAAGGCATAATTGATGATGTTTACTAAGATTTTCAGATTTCTGATGTTTGGCAAGGAGAAGAGGGAAAAGAAGTGATTTGTTTACCACTTTGGTGCTAGTTTTGACTAGTGTGTATATGTCTTGTGAATAAGAGCAGTTCCTAAAATGAGTAGGACTAGGAATAATGGCAACAGAATAGCTATGACATAATTCCTGCAGAGGATAAAATTCTGTCTGGCAAAAGATAAAAACTATACAAACAAAAGGACTAGGAGAAAACCCAATCTAATTGAATTTTGAGTTGTGAACTCTTTCATGTCTATCCCCAAATATTGGCATATCTAGAAGAAATTAGAGACAGAAATGGTTAAAGAAGTAAAAAGAATGTGACGACAACTATTCTGTTAATCACTTTTAAATGCTTCCTTACATGTTAAACAAGGTTGCTTAATTCTAGATGCCAATACCACTTAATAAAGGGTCACTTCACATTGCCCATTGTGAATTAAGGTAGCTGTGTAGTGTGGTATTCTTGTGGGACTCCCAACAATAGGAGTAGGGGGTGTCTCTGACTCTTGCGGACTTTCAGGATCCTACTCCTCATTCTGGATCACCTTCCCTAGCCTTAATACGTGGGGAGGTGCTTAATCTTATTGCAACTTGATATGCCATGGTTTGGAGATGGGAGGAGGTCTGACCTTCCCTGAACAGAAACAGAGGAGGAATGGATGGGAAGTGGTGACAGAGGGAGGATGGGAGACTGGAAGGAGAGGAGGAAGGGGAAACTGCTCTTGGATTTAAAAAAAAACTTAACTGAGAAGAATAGGAGATAATGATGTTTTTCTGGGAATAAAAAAATACCTTGAAAGAGATAGATAATATTGAGGATTAAATAATTGCTTTGGAGGATGATTTAGTAATTCATTATATTGCAATATTTGGAAATGAAGTAGAAATGAAGTTAAAAAATTGAAGATTTGAACATGTAACTTTTCTTTCAGTCCCAGGACCCTGGCTATCTTAGTTTTATTAGTTCTTTCATTTCTAGAAATTTCATAACCATATTTAATAATATCAAACCAAGCCATCCTGTATTTACAAATATTAAAGTGTTTTCAAACTTTCAATCTTCTCCGATAGCTATATTGCCACAACTTTTTTGAAAAAAAATTAAGTTTGGTATTTCTTTTTTTCTCTTTCTAGCTAGAGTTTGGAACTTAATTCAAATGTATATCTTCCAGGAATCCTTCCTTTCCAGATTGTTGTAATCACCCATTCAAGTTAGATACTCTTTTTGTTCTTCTCCTCATAATGTATTACAAACTAACTGCTTTCTCTTTCAAACTCAATTGCAATAAACTGTTTTATTGACTTTGTGCCTTTGTATTCCTACCACTTAGCACAATAGCTGCCACACAGCAGAGACCCAACAAACGTTTGTTGAATTAATTAAAGCATGGCTATTAAACCTCTCCTGTCTATTGTTCTCATGTGACAAGGCTAGCCATTTGGGCAAGAAATTGCTCTGGCCTGGACTGCCTGATGGTATTCTCTATGAACTGGACATGACAGGACCCATAGAAAAGTGACTGCTGAGCCTTCCAAAAGACAGGATGGTACTTTAGGGTTCCTGCTTCACAGAAGAAACTTCCAGACATTCTGCAGGACACAAATGAGAGCAACTGACAAACTTTGCCAGTATAATACAGAACAGATCTTCAAATTCTCTGCTTCATGGAAAATCTGCCAGATACTATGGACCTATAGGCTGAAGATGGATGCCACAATGTTACAAAAGAACTTTGGGTGACTGTTCAGGCAGCGAGATGTCTCTGACAATTCTAGAACTTTGGAAGTTGCTTACAATGCACTTCCTGTTTACTTAGTTAATATTATCTTCTTCTGCGGTCTTTGATAGAGTTGAAGAGTCCATAGTTATAATTACAGTTTTCCTTAGTTATGATAAAAGATAGAGTAGTTTTAATGCTTTAGACTCACAAAGATAGGATAGATGGTAGAGTATTTTCTTTAATTTGTCAAATATAAATGGCCTAAATATTATAACTATAATTTTTGCTTGATACTGTTTTGCATATGTAATTTTACTATGTTAATGTTAAAACCTTCCTTTTCATTTATACAGAAAAAGGGAGATAGTATGAGATTCCCCTCTGTATGCTGTGAATATGTTTTATTACCATTGGTTAATAAAGAAGCTGCTTTGGACTACAGCAGGGCAGAATATAGCTAGACTGGAAAACTAAACTGAATACAGGGAGAAAGAAGGCAGAATCAGGCAGATGCCATATAGCCCCTAAAAAGCAGGATGTGACGTAACAAACCTCAAGTCTCATGGTAAAATATAATACAATAATAGAAATGAATTAATTTAAGATGCAAGAGTTACTTTATAAGTTATCTGAGATAATAGGCCAAAGAGTGTATAATTAATATTAAGCCTTGGAGCGGTTATTTCATAAGTGGCTTTGGGAACAGGCAGACAGAGAAAACCAGGTTCAGGGGGACCAGTGGGATGAAGACTATTTATAGCTCCACTTACAAGATTCTAATCTCAGCACTCAGGAAACAGAAGCAGGATCATGGTGACCATGAGGGCAGCTTGAGCTGCACAAATTTGAGGACAATTTGGGCTACAATAGTACTGCTTGATAAAATCATTAAATAAAATGAAACTATCAGCCTAATTTCTTCTAATTTTGGTAAGCAATATTTCTGTCATATTAAAATATTTCAATATGCAAACACACACTCATGTATATTCCTGTCTTATGTCTCTACATAAAGGAAAATATCCATAAGTTTTACTTTTATTACTTTAAGAGCAACTAATGTAATGATCAATTAATAGAAGGAATTCCTTTTAAAAGTGCTCCACCCTGTATCAACACTGACTTTGATTTCATTTGCTATGAGAATCAAACTAAGGTCTAAAATTATATGGCTATAATTTTTCCATCTTTCTTCAAACTTATTCAGGAATTTAACGTCACAAATCATAAATTAATGGCATTTATATTCTTAAAATTCATCCAACCATACTGTTTAGAAGTGGAACCTTTGGTATATAGTTAGGAAAAGACAAGGTCATTTGACTGTGGTCCCTATAATTGAATCATGGTAATTTTATAAAAGAGAGGGAGGGAAAAAGAAAGAAACACAAGTGTACTCCCCAGCTACTGTCATGAGGTTAGGTTCTGCCTGGGGACATTGTCAACAGGAAAATTATCTCCAAATTAGGATCATAGACACTGTATCTCCACTTCTAGAAGCATAAGCCAAAATAAGCTTGTTTTCTTTATAAAGCAGCCTGCTTTAGGTATTATCATAACAAAATGAGACTATTAAGAAAAAATGCCTAGATACAGGAATATAGTTAAGATGAGATAAAGCTAATCAGAGCAGAAAATCTGTCAATGGTGGGTAGAATTTCATTTGAAAAGGCACCATCATACAACATCAAATGCATACATTCAATTTCATTTGAGGTTGGTACTAAGCTTAGCCCCACACACAGTGTTTGACTATCCCTTCCAGTGACTTACTCTCCAAAATGCTGATTGTAGTACATAAATAACAAAGGATTATTATTCGTGCTACCTCATCTAGCAACTCGATGGACTATGCCATTGCAGTATATTATTTGTTATTGAACTTCCTCATTTTCATTTGCTGAGCTGATTTTTATCAATACCATTACAACTTCTTTTTATTTATAGCTACTATTAATCTTGACTGTGTATTGTGTTCCTTAAAGAGAAGTCTGAAGTGTTTCTGTAAACATTTTCAATGAATTTTAGCCAAAATATTAAAGACAATACATTTTTATTGTAATTCTAGAAATGGCAGTGCAAAGAAAAATACAATTTAATTTTAGTTATAAACCAGAATAGCATATTATCAATAACAGAAAATAGAAATAAAATATAAACCTATAAATCCCTGGTCATACTGTCATTCTTACTATAGCATAGCAATTCAGTAATATGTCGCAAGAGATAAAGATGATTTTTTTGTAAATTATTTTGCTAAAGGTGGAAATTTTTTCATTATTTTGATTGTCATTCAAATTAAAAGGGCAAAATGATCTCTCAAAGAATTGTCAATAAGAAAGGAATTTAGAAGTATCCTCACTATTTTTCGACCTTTGCAATGTGAAGTATTTGGTTTATTTAAACTGTTTAACATTCAATTCGTTGAGTCCCTGTCATATAAACAATACGTAAAATGATTTTTACACTAAACAAGCCTTTGTTATGCATGGATCACCACAGCACATTCAGGTTTCTCAAAAGCCATAGTAAATAATTTGCCTCCAGAAACTCCTTCTACTTACATGTTGGGAGAGGAATATGGTTTAATGCAACTGAATTTATTAGCAAACGGTAATTGTGTAAGCACAACAATAATGACAATATGGTAAAAAAGGAAAATGATTTTTGAAATCTCTTTTCTTTATATAGAAGATGACTGAGTGTTTTTAGAAATGCTGAAAGGGTAGAAAGCATATTTGTGGATTTCTTGGTGAACATGATCTCTCTCCACAGATTCCTAGCTGAATTGTAAAACTGCAGCATTCTGGTGAGTAATTGTGCATACATCAATGCTCAAATGAAGGCATTCTGTAGAAGTTGTATGCACAATAAATCACCATCTGTACTTGGCCCTTGGAGTCTATTTGAATGCCCATTCAGTCCAAGCCGACTGGCTAGATATGTCATTGATTTTCTTCTTCAGTGCCATCCCTGGGAAAATAGCCAATGTTTAATAATGGAAAAGATCACAGTTTTAAAAGGGAATGGGGAGGAGAGGGTATTTTGAAGTCAAATCAGCAAGTTCCTGAAAACTAGGTATACTAACAAGATATTCATAAACTGGTTGGATCAATAAACATGGAAACAAATATTCATCTGAATAAAAGGGCATCTCAACAACTGGGATTAGAACAACTCTCTGCCACTCTCTTTTACCTGTTGACTTTCTCCTGCACTTAAAACTTACTGTTCAACCTTGACAAATACCACTTGATCAAAATGACCTTTCATTTATTCTCTTAGTCTATCAGCCTCCCTCCTAAGTTCAGCAGTTTCTTATAGTGATCTTGAATCCTGGATCAGCTTGTTTTAAGTAGTCTCTTAACATTACCTCTGCATTTCCTGATAATCTTTCTGCTCAATCTGTTTATACTCTACTAAGACTGATCTTCATTTGCTTCCTTTCCTTTATCTGGGTTAGTAAGGAGACCTGTATTACTATACTCCCCTTCATTCAAGGGGAAGAAGGTAGTAGATATTTGAGGTCCACCTTCTGCTCATGCTCCTCATTCCATCCCGCAGCATTCACCCATTTTCTCACTAACATCTATTCACAACAACCTCCTCTCTATTAATTAATTATACCAAGTTCATTTCGTATCCTATGATCGCACAATTGCTTTTCTCTGTGCATCAATGATCTTTACTCATATCTTCAAGTGGCTGCCACCTTTTTGTGGCCATTCCATATAGTCTTACCTGACAAGCCATCCTGAAGCTCAGCTCCAACACTTACCCCCTATTATAACTTATTCAGAGAGAACATTAATAACAATAAACACTTTATTATTAATTTCTCCTTACAAAAGAGCAAACTCTCAAAAGTAAGGACAGTGACTATTTTGCACATCATTGTCTTCTCAGTACCTATATTAAGATCTGGAACTCTTTGAAAAATGAAAGGAACAGTCATCACTAATCATTTCATGTATGCAGCCCGATATGAGCTTTATCCATCAATGTACACTCCATAGATACTAACCCTGGCCATGACTCTTTGACCCAGGAGTGACAGCTGAACAAAACAAGACTAGCAGCCAGAGTCCCTGCTCATGATCTTGGAACAAAGAGAACAGAATCCTTTGCTATTAGAGAATGTACAATTGCAAGAGGAAAATCTCGAGAACTTTCTCTCACTCATACTTTATTTTGTGAAGAAAGCTTGTATGTAAAGAAAATGAAACTTTGATATGCATTCTTTTTCTAAAATTCCCTTATCCAACCTCCATTTGCTTAAGCTAGTATGAAGTTTTTTTTTCTAATATTATAACCAAAATCCTAACTTACATGTTAATCTTCTCTGTAATCCTATTATCACTTACTTTGTGTGTACCTAGTTTAGTCTTTCAGTCGTCTAATGTTTGCTAATCTACTCATGACCTTCTGCTTCTGAAACGTGGCAGATATCATTGTATTCTACTTAACATAATAAAATAGATGCCGTGAAATATGATAAACTCCTATTATATTTCTCTTGGAGTTTTAGAGACTAAAGCTAACATTTGTATTCTATCACTTTAGTCTTTTTTTAAAATAAAGTTTGCTAAATTAGATACCACTTCTGTTTCCGATCCCTTATTTTGTACACATTACTTCTTTTCAACATTTCATAAAAATGCATTTATTCTTCCCTCAAATATTTACTTGTTACTACTGTATAAAGGAAAATAGGGCAACTTACATGTTGAAATTTTATTTTTCAATCTAGAAACTCATGAGATTATAAAAATCCTTCACTGAAACCCTTTAGTTATGGCATTTATTCTAAGCCAACTAACATCTTTTCAGCCACCAATCTCAAGTCTATGCTTACCTCCCCTTCTTTCCTTTCTATTCATTCCTTAATCTACCAAAATCTAATTTATATCATTATTGTTACACTAAGTATTGTCAAAGGGAAAAATTAATTCTTAAATGCCAGGTCAGTTCCAGCTCTCGAGCTATTGGATTCTGTGTCTAAACTGCGTTTTGTTTAAAGAAGCTCTGGTCAAAGTCAACTGGAGATTATTGCAGAGATTAAGGATTGTGAAGATCCAAGCCTCTGTGGATACATCTCCAACATACTTCCTGTACCTAAGGTTTGGGGAATATGGTGGAAGAGGGGATGGAAAGATTGTGACAACCAGAGGACAAGGAAGAATGTTGTATGGTTGTGTCTCCTAGGAATGACAGGGTAACTATACACATGATACCTGAACAATAGGTATGTCTAAACCAGACCTGGAAAAGAACAACATCGATAGACATGTTAATGTGGAAGCGGAAACTCTCATGGGGATCTCACCCCTAGACAAAGACATACAGACAACTAACTACTGCTGAAAGAAAGAGAATTAGCCTCTTTCAGGGATGAACACCATAATTGATTGTCCAATACAAAGTGGTCAGCCCTGAAGTCATACACATATACCAAAGTAAATGGACTCAGTTGGCTGTGTATTCATTTAAATATGGGTAACAATGATAATCAAATTAAAGGAGGTTATCAATTTGAGAGGGAAACAAGGGGACAAAAAAGAAGAATTAAAAGGAATGGCATGAAAAGGATTCAGGTGAGTAAGAGGTAGAGGAAGGTATATAATTATATTTGAACTTAAAAATTTAACAAAAATAGCACCTGGTAATGATATGAGACTTTATTCCTCTTCTATGATGCCTTGTTTTTCTCTTCATTTCTATAACGCTATATTGCTTTTATTGGCATTTTCTTGTTTAATTGTATCTCAGTAATTTTCATGGAATTCTATTTCTCTCAATCATTTGAGTAACTATGGGTCCAATTCAAATATTTCTCAATTCATAATACATGTTTGGACCTTGAAATGTACAGTTCATAAAGATCATGTTCAAAGGAGAATAGTTTCTAAAATATTTTTTGTTTTATTGTTCCCCTACCTTGATGTCTAGCTCTCTTATGTTATTGATTAATGAAAGATTAAAATCTTAATTCATTTCTACATCTCACACACAGTCAGCTGCTAAGCACTACCAATTCTGATATTTCTCTCAGGGTGTGTTCTTTTACTTAGTTGACTATCTAATGCATAAATTAATCCCATCATCATCTTTTGGTCTAGATTATTGTAATATTACTACAAATGATTACTTTCCCAAAATCATTTTTTATTCTTAGAGTCTGTACCCTTTATTGTCAAAAAATCCCTCAAAACTTGACACTTTCCTTGCTATAAAAGAATATGCTTAAAATATACAGAATCCACCTTAAACATAATTTTCTATGAGGCTCAATACAAATAATTAAAAGCTACCTTTGAGAGAGGTAAAATCACTCAACAGGTAAAGCCTGATAACATGGGTTCAATGCCAACCAATGCCACAAATATTTTCATCTGGTTTCCACAGGCATGCTGTGGTATGTACACCTACACATTATACAAGCACACAATAATAAACAAGCAAATAAATATTTTAAAATAAAAATACCTTTGAATATTTTCACTAGGAATTTCAATAGGAATATAATTAACTAAGGGAACAGTCTATTAACAGCAACAGGAAACTAAGAAATATCAGCAATATCATTATGAGAAAGGTGGAAACAAACACTGTAGAGAGACCAAAATATAATATAAAGGAGAATGAAATTCTTACTAGAGTCCTGGTCCAATTTCTATGTCACTACAGTTCAAGTTTGACATTATATGTTTAGAATGTGACTTGGAAGTCATTTTTGCTTCCTTGTTTTTTCTTTTTGTTCAGTTATTTTATATTTCTTCAAACACATTTTTATTAAAATATAATTCAACTATTCACCCTTACTTTTCCTTCCTCCAACCCCTCCCATGTTCACTCACTTCTTAAATTTATGGTGTCCTTTAGAATTATTATATGTATATATAATCCTTTAAAATTATTATATATACATATAATAATTTTAATATATATAGAGAAATATGTGAAAATATTAACATTTCAGCTCTTTTTATTAAATCTCAGCACACAGCACAAGTGTCACGGAAAAAGATGAGCAACTTCATTATTTTGATTTCAAATAGATGTCAGTTTTATCACTTCCTTAACTATGCTCTTCAAATGAAGAATTATGCAGAAGAATTTCAGAAATATTTATTTTGGTTTTAGGATACTAAGGAGGAACAGGCCGGAGACAGTCCCGAATGGGAAACCATCACACAGAGACATTGTTGATTATCCTAGCAAATCTCCCTTTCCATCCTACTTTTTTCTTTAGTTCAAAGATTCTCTTCAGGGGCAGGAAGGAGGGCTGTACATTTCAAATTATTTTTAGGACTTTGATTAAGTGTGCTACCAGACCCCAGGTGACTATTAATATACTAGTAAAGGCAGTTAAAAGAAGACCTAAGGTCATCCAGTGAGTGAATGAAGCAAAATTGAAAGCATGAGTCTTGACCTAGTGATGTGATTTTTCTAGAAGACCATATGGTGGAGGCAATACAAAAGGGGGCAAATGGGAATAAGAGACACTATCTACACAAAAGGTTAGAAGACAAGGCTCCTCAGCATGAAATTCAGCATTAAATAAAAGGACTTACCAAGTGAACTTTCAATTCATCCATTCTGTCTCAATAAAGCACAATTCTATTATAACATAGCCCATGATTATAAGACTACAGATGTACTGTAAAGAAAATCCTGGGCCTTGAAATATAAAAGTCAGTAAATCAAAAGCAAAAAATGAAGCTATCAGTTATGATTTCTAACACAAGCTTTTTAAAGCGAACTGCTATATTTGATTTGTGTCTGTGACCAAAAGACAATTGCTTGAATAGTAAATGTTCCATAAATGCTTGTCCAATTGAATTAGCTAATTGGATGATGTCAATTTTTTAACGTTTAAGGATCACTCAGGATTATAAATTGATTAACTAACAAGGGCTCTCATCAAAAGAAAAACTGTAAGCCTGTGTCATAGCTTATTAGGATTTTTGCAAGAGGAGACAAATGTTCAAAGAATCCTGTTAATTATGTTTCCACTTCTCATGAATTGTTTACTTTTATTATTTACCTATGTCTTGAATGGTATTGAAGCAAGTCATGTAAGTCCCTTTGCCAACTGCCAGAAGTATAGTTCTCCACAATTAATCAGTAAAAAGAGAATTAAGCGTTGCTTTTTTAAAATTAGGAAAAACCTGCTGCTGATAAATTGAATGCATTAAGAAATTAACATACCAGCAAATGATTGATCATTACAATTATCTGAATTTGCATTTCTAGAATTCTACTGAAAGAACTCAAAATCCCCCTTCTAAGATATTTTTAACCATAGTTTCTGGCTGGGTAACGTATATAAGAGATATGTTGCTTTATTATCATAAAGAGAATTGCAAGAATTTTACAAAATATTCACAACTGGACTGTAAATAAATTATTTCAGTGTATGTTAAAATACAGAACCATACTATGTTCTTATATAATTTGTTGTCTACACTGATATATGATCAAGTGACATCACCAATGGCAAAGATTTGTAAATACCTAACTACAAGGCATTATGATTAAAAAACTCTAAAGAAGCAAGGTATTTCAACAAAAATGACTCATTTGTTGCAAGTACCTCTATATAGACACCTAATACAAACATTATGAAGAGTGAATAAAATAAAACAATGCCACCCAAAATCACAATGCTTATTCAAGACTAAGAAAAATCACTCTGTTGCATGACAAAGAATAGTATTATTACCTGTTGATAAGAACAATCAACAGTGATTAGAAGTTCATAATGTGCTAGACAATATTTTTGTATTCTACTGGTTTGCATTGATTATATATTTACTACTTGAACAGTATGTTCCAGGTATTATTCTCAGACTGCATCTCATCAGTAAAGAAAACAGACAAAAATCATCGCTCTTACAGAACTTAATATTAGTGGGAAAGACAGCAAACCAAATGAGAAAATTAAAAGTGTATTAATAAATATGAATGTATAGTATACTATTAGATCCCCATATGCAGTACAGTAAGTATACATACACTACATATATAGTAAGCATAAATGAGAATATGTAAGATAATATGTCAAATGATGATAATTAGTACTGACCATACTTTCTTAATTTTCATGGGTGGTCTTGGTTCTATGATACTGTTATTCTTAGTGCACCCTTTTACTTCCAAAACATTTTAGTTCTTTGATATAGGTCACTGTTACATTGCTTGTTTTTTTGAGGTCTTGTGTTGTATCTCCAATTTCACCCCCACACACAAACACACACACTGTACAAAAATTCCTGCTTTAGAGAATAAAT